>CM050166.1:108194615-108329615 GCA_027410445.1 Discoglossus pictus | reverse complement strand
CGGAAAGGGAGGGAAGATTAGGAGTTCAGTTTTAGACATGTTGAGTTTGAGATGGTGGGTGGACATCCAAGAGGCTATACTAGAGAGGCAGTTGGAGACGTGTGTTAGAAGAGAGGAAAATAGATCTAGTGCGGAGAGGTCGATTTGGGTGTCATCTGCATAGAGATGATAATGAAGCCCAAAAGAGTTTATTAGGGTATCAAGTGAGGATGTGTAGATGGAGAAGAGGAGGGGGCCTAGGACCGATCCTTGGGGTATGCCAAAAGACAGGGGGTGAGGAGAAGGGTGGATTGGAAGGAGAAGGGCAGAAATGGGAAGAGTAGAGTGCAGACTGGCCGTGCTGACACGCAAAAGGCCTACAAAATAGCTTGTAATCGAGCATAGACCAGTCCATGGTGTAGTCAAATTCAGGACCTTACATGGTGAAGCATGGCAATGGAGATAGGAGCACAGGTTTGCCCCCTGAAGGATTTTTCCAACCTAGACATCCTGTTTTCGAGAGATTTGATTGATGTTGCTATGTCGGATACCATTTTTTGCATTTGGATAAGCTGATCATTGGGTAGCAGGAGCGGATTTTGACTGCTGTGAACCTTTTTTGCTGAGGCTGGAATGCTTCTATCTGTGAGCTTTTGGGCTAGCCGGGGTAAGGTCCATAATCGTAATGATAATTAACTTCCGGCTACAGAGGATGGCCTGGCTAGTGATGATGTGGCTTGTGACGCAACTATTTCTGTGCCAGATAGCACAGGACTGGCAATGGAAAACCAATAGAGAGCCCAAGAAGTGAGATGTAGCAAAAGAGAGGGATGGAGCGACTTAGTAAAAGGACATAGGTCATAAGAAACAGCTATATGTTGAGATAGAGCAATTACAGAATGTATGTATTTCGGATGGGGAAACGAAAGACTATGATTTTTGATTATGGTTTTTGAACATGGTTGTGCTGGAGTTGGGTGAAAGGTAATGATTGTAAGCTGAACACTTATTGAGTGATGTGGAGCCATATGGAAAGATTATGGCTAATATTGGACACCTATCAGGTACGTATAGTGCTTGTCAAACAATTTGCGTTTGTCTGGGCACTGATGGGCATGTAATGACATGCACATTGACTGGGTACTGGTCCAGTGATACTTCATATAGATAAGCTTTAGGTATGGCTGTGGCTACACAGATATAGTTATGGGAAGTTTTAGTGTTCTTTGATTTACACAATGATTATGGACCACATATACAAGGAAGGGTAGCTTACTGATAAATTAGTAGAATTGCAAACCAGGTGTTCTTGCAGGATTCCAAACCAGATTGATCGGACTAATATAAGATAACTTCTTTCTTTACACAAAATTCCAGGTCTCACTAAGGCCTGACAGACCTTGCTTTTTATATCAGGCCCAGGCAGGTCCGGAGTGTGAACTGCTGTACACCCCTCCCACTGGTCTGTCGCAGGCTCTGTCTTCTTATGGTGGATTAGTATAGTTACCACCATATATATCAAGAATGATATACAAGATTAAAGAGTGTTATACAGACCAGGGGATAGGGGGTAGGAGATCATCCTGGATAATTAGAGAGAGAGTATTTATACAGGGAGAAATCCGATCGCCAGTATCTGGGGTCAGGAAGGAATTATTTTTTTTCCCTTTCACTTGGGTTTTTTTTTCTGTTTGCCTTCCTCTGGATTAATAAATAATTTAAAAAGATTTAATAAAAAAAAATAATGAAATAATTGATTAATAATTAATTAACAACTAATTAATTAATAGCTAATCTGCATATTGCAGATCGGAGGAGATCTTAAAAGATTGAATTTAATGGACTGAAAGTCTTTTTTCAACCTTAATTACTATGTAATTATGTAACTATGTAACTATGTAACTATGTAAGAATGGGGAACCTGGGTGGGGGGGGGGGGCGGGGTAGGAGATCAGAATGGGGGACCAGCCTGGCGCTGATGTAACACGCAAGGTCGGCCTGACTAGGTTAACACATAACATTTCTATCCCTGTTCCTACCTTTGTCAATTAAAGTGTTTTGCTAATATATTCGTGCTGAGAGCAGCAAGTGTTGCTTTCCGAGTCTGAAACTCAGTCCCCTCATGTGATGTCACCAATCAGCGTACACGCATGCACTACCTGACGCACGTTTTGCTAGTCTGATTTATACGGATTAAATCAAAAAGTTACATTTTAATGAATTTCATTTTGTCCTCCAGTAGTTTCTGATATTATCAGCCGTATTAAAATTATGATTCAGTAAATTTAAAAGGTCTCTAATTAAGCACACTGCATATTTTTTTTATGTTTTTAGTTAGTGAACTTCTATCCAAAAGCAAGGTCTTTACTAACTAAAAACTTCTGTAAATAAAATATGCTGTGTCCATGGTTTTATCGCTGTGTTTTTTCTCTCTTTAAATATTTTTGTTAATTTCAAATGTATACAACTTTTTTTGTAGAAAGTGACATGCAGAAAACACAGAAACAATCTATTTGAATGCTATTAATGCTTATTCAAATGTTCTTAAAATTCAAGCTTGTATACAAACACCTTTTTTCCGATTTTTGAGCTTGTGAGTTACGGGTGCGGCTTATATTCGCGACCGTCCAAAAATCATTGCCGATTTGCAAACTTTGCTTGTAACGCGTGCGACTTCTATTTGCGAATGCAAAATTACTGCCGATTTGCGCAATTGCGAGTTAAGGGTGCCGATTTCCGTGCTTTAGACTGCGGTATTGAATAGCGATTTACGGTTTTAGTGATTCTAACATCCTGTAAAGCCTGTAACCTGCAATAAAAACTACAGTGCTAATTAGAAAGCCTATTTCTTGCAATGGCTGATCACTTTGAGATTCTTTTTCTCTCCAATTTTACGGGTGCGGCTTATATTTGAGTACTATCTTTTTTCTATTTTTTCCCCTTGAACTTTACAGGTGCGGCTTATATGCGGGTGCGGCTTATATCCGGACCAATACGGTAGATAAATTGCTGGCAAGTTATCCACTTCCACTGTGATTGGGGTCTCAAAGTGAAATCCAGTTCTTATTAGAGGGTGAGTACATCTTGCCAATAAAAGCAAATTAAAAAACGTAATACTGTTTATTATGCACTTGTACTAAAGGGAGGTTTTAATCTATTATTTTCTTAAACGAAAAACATCTTGTCCAGTACACTTGAGAACACAATGTAGAACACTGCACATAAATATATGAAACATCAAAATTTGAAAAATCTAGATCAACTTCTAGCAAGTTAACATATGTTTATTAGTACACAATATTTTATATAAATCCTGACATAAATCATGATACCAGTGTCCCTTTAACATGATTCACTGAAAATGCACTGAAATAAATCCATCTCTTTTACTTTACTCTATATCATTCATCAAACTGACATTAAGTTTCCTATTATAGAATAAAACACATTTGTTTCACTCCACTAACCAAAATGTAACAATAGCAAACATCGATGTCAATTTGCTGTGTTAACAGTTGTATTAACAATCTCAAAATGAAAACTGACAACTGATTGCTAAATGCCAATGATAAAACTATTAAAAAGACAGTGCTTATCTAAACTGAGTATAAGTAATTTATTAGTATAATGTACAATTTGTTCAATCGGAATTGGTTTAAATCATTCCACTGTTTAAATAGCTATAAGATTACATGTAAATCGGTGTCACTTATTTACATATTGCAAAAAGCAATTTGCACCAGTGCACCTATAAAATGTTAACATGCTCAATATCAAGTTTTAGATGCGAAATCATAAATGGACTCTATCACCACAAAATCCAGTTGCTTTTTAGCTTATTCATAAAGAAGGATATGTTATCAAATGTTTATGTAAGAAGCTCTATGTGGGTAAAACCAGGCGTAAGATCTTAGAGCATGGTTATACTATGCATAAAGAAATTGATAGCCATATTTCTAGAGATGTAAGATCAACCCTGAAAAAGTGAGGCTAGGACCCAGAAAAGGGGATTTGCATAAGCTACTACATCAGAGAGAATGCAGGTGGAATTACCATCTGCACACTATGGGCCTCATTCAATTGTGATTTGGCCAATTGAACAGGGCTCTATATAGTTACTTAGTTACATAGGGCCTCATTCTATTATCGGCCGCAGCCGCTGCGGGGCCGCAAGGACCGGCCGCAAGCTATTCTGCTATTCTATTCCCTTACGGCCGTAGGCTCCGGCAGGCTTGCGGCCGGTGCCTTGCTATCTCTTGCGGCCGATCGCGCCGGAGGAAAGCCTTTGATCTAAAACGGCCGCAAGAGATTTGCAATTCAATTGCTCCGGGAAACCTCTCTGCAAGGCTAAAAACGAGCCGCAGTTACTTGCAGGAAAAAGGTCTCGCTAGCACCAATTAAGCACATAAAATAGCTCAAATAAAGCCATCCTGCACTTTGAGAAGACTATAAAGGGATTTTAGGTGTTAGAAAAAATAGCACATAATTATCCTGTACTCAAATCCGTAAAATATTTCATTTTTAATATCCGTAAAATATACATGTAAAAAGTCCAGAGTGCTTGGAGCACCTCAGACACGCCCACGCCGCAGCCGGCAAATAAACAGTTAATTTGAACTCGGGTTTGGGCAGATGTGCAAGCTTGAGAGTGGGTTCCTTTTAATCCTCATGTCCCCCAATATGATCCCTAGCATTTACAGAGCTGTACAGTGCAGGCTTGAATTTATTTTTGAGTTTTTATATTTCACAGATTACGGCCGGTTCCAAGATATGCGGCCGGCCGTAAAAGGAGATCCTTGCGGGGCCGTATAATAGAATCGCGAGTTAACTGAACCCTCGCAAGGAATCGCAGCCTTACGGCCGATTTACGGCCGATAATAGAATGAGGCCCACAGTAATTAAGGTTGAAAAAAGACTTTCAGTCCATCAAGTTCAACCTTTTAAGAACTAGTTATTAATTAATTAGTTGTTAATTAATTATTAAATCAACAATTTTATTTATTTTTTATTAATAATTAATTCATCCAGAGGAAGGCAAACAGAGAAAAAAAACAAGTGAAACTTAGCCAATCGTCTCAAAGGGAAAAAAAATAATTCCTTCCTGACCCCAGATACTAGTGATCAGATTTCTCCCTGAATCAATACGCTCTCTCTAATTATCCACCCTGAATTCCCTTTTTAATTAGAAATAAATCCAATTCCCTTTTAAAGTTATCTATCGAATACCCTGTCACCACCTCCTCTGGTAGAGAATTCCACAGATTAACCACCATTACTGTGAAGAACCCTTTTCTTTCTTTAAGGTGGAACCTTTTTACTCATGTCCTCTTATCAGTTGAAAACTTGGCACAAAAAGCTCCCTTGACAAATCTTTATACTGACCCTGGATGTATTTATATAAGGTAATCATACCTCCTCTTAGACGCCTTTTTTCTAGAGAAAATAAGCTTAATTTGGTTAGTCTTTCTTCATAACTTAGCCCCTCCATTCCCCTTATTAGTTTTGTTGCCCTTTTCTGTACCTTTTCCAGCTCTAAAATTTCATTTTTATGAAGTGGTGCCCAAAAGTGTACTCCCTATTCAAAATGAGGGCGTACTACGATATTTGTATAGTGGCAGAATTATGTTTGCTTCCCTTGCTTCTACACCCTTCTTAATACATGCTAATATTTTATTTCGCCTTTGCAGCTGCTGCTTGGCTTTGAGCACTGTTACCTAGGGGGTTGTCCACAAGCACTCCCAAAAACCAATTAAATATCTGACACCCCTATATTTGATCCATTAAGATTATAAATTGCATGGCTATTTTTCCTTCCCAAATGCATAACTTTACATTTATTCGTATTAAATCTCACCTACCATTTAGTTTTCCATTCCTCAATTTTATGTAAATCCCTTTGAAGGGAAAGCACATCATTATCTGATTTAATTACCTTGCACAACTTTGTGTCATCAGCAAAATGGAGACACTACTTTCCAGTCCCACCTCTAAATCATTAATAAATATGTTAAAAAGGAGAGGACCTAATATTGAGCCCTGAGGAACCCCACTTACCACATTAGTCCAATCGGAGTATGTTCCATTTACAACAACCCTTTGCTTCCTGTCTTTTAGCCAGCTCTCAATCCATGAGCAGATATTTACTGCAATTCCTGCATCCCTTAGTTTGCACAATAGTCTCCCATGTAGCACTGTATCAAAAGCCTTTGCAAAATCCAAAAAGACTACATCCTAGATCCAGGTTCCTACTAACCTCCTCATAGAAACTAATTAATTTGTTTGACATGACCTATCCCTCAAATCCACGTTGACTCCTAATCCTGTTTAAATAGACATATTCTTGTATAGTATCCCTTATTAACCCTTCTAAAAGCTTCCCCACTACAGAATTGAGGCTCACTGGTCTATAATTCCCCAGATTTGCTCTTGCTCCTTTTTTAAATATAGGTGTCACATCTGCTTTTCTCCAGTCATCTGGTAGAGACCCTGTGTTGAGTGAATGTTGAAAAATTAGATATAATGGTTTTGCTATTACAGAGCCCATTTTTCTCAGTACCCTTGGATGTATTCCACCCGGACCCGGGGCTTTATTAACATTTATTTTTTCAAACCTCTTTTGCATTACTTCCTGCGTTAACCAATTATTCTGTAAAGGTAGTGTAGCCCCATTATGTTGCAGTGGGGGCTTGAGGATGAGGATAGGGGGTTGAGGATGAGTATGGGGGGTTGAGGATGAGGATGGGGGGTTGAGTATGAGGAAGGGGGTTGAGTATGAGGAAGGGGGTTGAGGAGGGGGTTTAGAATGAGGAGGGGGTTTAGATTGTGGAGGGGGGTTGGATGGGGGGTTGGGGTTAAGGAGGGGGGTTGAGGATAAGGAGGGGGGCTGAGGAGAGAGGTTGAGGAGGGCGGTTTAGGATGAGGAGCGGGGGATTGAGGATGGGGGGGTTGATGAGGATGGGGGTTTAGGAGGGAGGTTGAGGAGGAGGTTTAGAATGAGGAGGGGGTTGAGGTTGAGGAGGGAGGATGAGGATGAGGAGGGGGCTGAGGAGGGTGGTTTAGGATGAGGATGGGGGGTTGAGAAAGAGGATGTGGGTTGAGGTTGAGGAGGGGGGGTTGAGGTTGAGGAGGGGGGTTGAGGATGAGGAGGGAGGATGAGGATTAGGAAGGGGGTTTAGGATGAGGATGGGGGGTTGAGGGGGAGGTTGTGGATGAGGATGGGGGGTTGAGGTTGAGGAGGGGGGCTGAGGAGAGAGGTTGAGGAGGGGGTTGAGGATGAGGATGGGGGGTTGAGGATGGGGAGTAGAGGATGAGGAGGGAGGTTGAGGAGGGAGGTTGAGGAGGGGGGTTGAGGATGAGGAGGGAGGATGAGGATGAGGAGGGGGCTGAGGATGGGGGGTTGAGTTTGAGGAGGGGGGTTGAGGTTGAGGAGGGGGGTTGAGGTTGAGGAGGAAGGTTGAGGATGGGGGTTGAGGATGGGGAGGGAGGATGAGGAGGGAGGATGAGGAGGGAGGATAAGGATGAGGAGGGGGCTGAGGAGGGTGGTTTAGGATGAGGATGGGGGGTTGAGGATGAGGATGGGGGGTTGAGGATGTGGAGGGGGGGTTGAGGATGAGGAGGGGGGGTTGAGGATGAGGAGGGGGCTGAGGAGGGTGGTTTAGGCTGAGGATGGGGGGTTGAGGATGAGGAGGGGGAAGAGACACAGGGAAGGGAGAGGGGGAAGAGACACAGGGGAGGGAGAGGGGAGAAGAGACACAGGGGAAGAGAGGGGGGACACAAGAAATGGGCACACAAGAGGGGGACACTGAGGGCACAAGAGGGACACAGGGGGCAGCACATTTCCCACCCTCGGCTTATACTCGAGTCACTCATTTTACCCAATATTTTGTGGTAAAGTGGGTGCCTCGGCTTATACTCGGATCGGCTTATACTCGAGTATATACAGTAATTTCTAGTTGGCTCTTGTATAACCTGGGCCAGATAATGATCCCTGAGTGTATTCAATAACCTGCTCCCTTTAGCTGAACTGCTGGTCTCATTTATCCAGTTCATTTCAGGGTAATTAAAATCTCCCATTATTAGAACTTGACCATGCTTAGCTGCATTTCCAATCTGTAACAATAATTGTATTTCCTCACCTGCCACTATTATCTTCACGAACTAAAGACTTTCTGTAAAATAAATATTGTCTGTGCATATACCTTTAAGCCAGGCGGCGTTCCAAATGGTGGAGAGCCCACCCAAAATGGCCTGGAGAAAACAATGCCTCAGTAAGATATCTATTCAATTCTGTTGAATCCTGCCTGTCCCAATAACACATTTGATGACTGATCTTATTGGTATATTGGTAAGCAGTATAAAATGGAATCACCCATGGAGCTTCTCAATTGTTGCTGTCCCATGAATGGTTTCTCTGATGTCAGTTGACATAAAATCGCAAATAACTAAATTTGAATTTCCGGGTTGTGGCACTACAAAATGTGGAAAAGTCCAAGTGGAGTAATTACAATGCAATGCACTGTATCTCATCATTATTCAATTTCATGACATCCTTAACCTTATATCCACTAGCTACTTGCCCGTCAACAATGACGGGAATAAAATTTGAAGCCCGGCAATGGTGTTTGCCACCTAATGTGAGCACCTTTGGTGCTCATCGCGAGCCCCTCGCTGAGTGCCTTTGGTTTTAATTGCGTGGCTTGCAATGAGCGCCTTTGGTGCTCATTGCGAATCTCCCCCTGTCTACTTCCTCCCCTGTGTCTCTTTACAACCCTCTCCCTCCGATTTCTCTCTTCCCCCTCTCTCCCTCCCCTGTGTCTTTCCCCCATCTCGCTCCCCTGTGTCTCTTCCCCCTCCCCTGTGTCTTTTTCCCCCTCTCCCTTCCCTGTGTCTCTTTTCAACCCTCTCCCTCCCATATCTCTATTTGCCCCCTCTCTCTCTCCCCTGTGTCTCCCCCCTCTCCCTCCCCTGTGTCTCTTTCCACCCTTCCCTCCCCTGTGTCTTTTTCCACCCTTCCCTTCTTAACCTCCTCCTCCCTTTCCCCTTATCCTCCTCCTTATCCTCCTTCCTCCTTCCCCTCATCCTCCTCCAACCATTCCCCCTCTCCAATTACCTCCCTAGGAGAGGGGAGGGGGTAATTGGATAGGGAGAAAGGATAAGGGGAGGGAGGAGACACAGTGGGCCTTGCAAAGAGCGCCTGAGGCACTCATTGCAGCCCCCGCCAATGTGAGGAGCCTTGGGGAGGAGGTTTAGCCTTGGGGAGGGGGAAGGGGCCCCGCAATGAGCGGCTTTGCCACTCACTGCTCATGCGCAAAATTCAATGAGCGACAACATCCAAGCGTTCCCAACACTGACAACTATATATGTGATTGAATGATATCATGCACATTACATTTTATTCAACTGTCACATAATCAAATAAATCTTACCATATACAACACTGCCCCACCTCACAAAATCCCTAAAATACAACACCTTTCAAAGTTTCATTACATTTCACCATCATCTCAGATTAAAGGCTGTCTGTCATTTCTTCCATCACATGATGTCACTTATATTACTGCTCTACCATCCTATTCTCACATAGGAGCTTTGCTTCCTCACACAAGTGCATAGATATTCCTGACACTTATTAATAACTTTGGCTGATAAAGTAATCATTTTCTGCCGAACAGAGAACACATTTTTTTTTTCAGACCTTGAAATCTAAAGATTTGCTATGTTGGTACATTGTGCAGCTTTGTTTCTTGCTTAAAATTGAAAGACTATGAGACATATCCACTTCTCTCTTCTTTTATGTAAAAATAAGAAGTAATGTCCACTTATTAATCTATCTTTAATGAAAATGTTCCTGCAGATACAAGATGCCCCTATTTAATTGTCCAAATCGCAATTACTTGAGCCCGTAATGGAGCCTGTAAATGTTACTGATATTCAATTGGCTACTTTTAGCTATTGTCATTCCAATTGCGAGTTAGGCACAAAATCACTGCAGTGGTCAAAAACGTAACTCTGTATTATCTCCTCCTTTGATGTTTCAAGCCGTAAATGTTACCAGTTCTAAAAACGAAAAATCCATATTTAATTACAACAATTCAACAACCCTGCAATTGCCTTCAAACCCGTAAATGGCAAATGTATCAAAACATTATAAGAGTACTAGATAGAACCCGCAAGTGGGTTAAACACCTCTTCGTAACACTGCAAAAGCAAATAGAAACACATTACTGTACTTAAAAAAACAGGAAAGCAGTGAAAGGCATTATAATTAATTGCACAACAGTCTCAAGTTCACAAATCTGCAATAAAAAAATATTTGTAAATGTTTTATTTCCGTGTTATATCAATCCCGGTAATCAAGAACTTAATACATATCATGGAACCTGCATGGACTAGAACAGTTGATTTATACATTTCTGTATTGCGAGTCTGATCGCAAATTGGACTTCTAAGCACTAATTGATTGTAGTTTAAACTCCATGTTTTACTGATATCAGGATGATGGTCTTACTTACTATTGGCTCTGTCTAAATTGTAAATTACAGGCTTGCTTAATTGATCATGATCATGCCCTGAAATGCTACGAGCGGGTTCATTGTTTGCGTGGTTGGGCTGTGAGCCTGTAATTACGGGCTTGACTCAATTAAAAACATCTATATATGTAACAAATTTCTAACCCGCAGACAAACCGTAAGTATGAAGGTAATTACGGACTTGGAATTAGATGGGGCCAATGTTTGGTAAATAATTTATATTATCAAAATATTAAGTGACATTTAATGTTGGAAGGGTATTAGGCATGTTTAGAAGCAACTTACAGCAGGTATTTAATAATTATATGAAAAGTATGTAGCTTTCATTCAGCATTTACTACTATATTTGAATCTGCAGTCCACTACATTACTAAGTTATAGTGATCTATACAAACCTAAAAAAGAAAGTCCAAATATGTATCCATGTAATAGGCACACAGGACATCTAAGTTAGATCTATAAATGTCTTTGAGTTGTCACCATCGCCGGACACATTTCTATAACCCAACACCAGACAATTCCATAGTTTATGCTACAATCACTTTCAGGGTAAAATAAATCTTCTTCTTGTTGATTTTGAAATCATTTTCATTTTATTTTTGTCTTTTCACAAACTATGTCAAATTGAGCGAAAGATCAGTTACTGTGGCTCAGCCTGGAAGAAAGTGTCGGACTATACTGGGCACAGACAAGAAGCATATGGCTGAATCTGGTATCAGTCCAAGAGTTAATAGTATGAGTAGAGACAGAATGTCATAACCAATTGGAAGTAAAGTAATACAAAGAAGATTTTCATGAATGAGATTACAAAAGAGTGCCCTTACAAGCTATAAATCAGAAATAGCTCACTGGCTTTTATCATGGACCGCAGGTCATATTATGTACGTGACAGTGATAGCTCTGAAAAATATAGGCTACAATTACAACCTGTACTTCTATAGGTGGATTTGAATACGGAAACCCTCCTTTTCATAGAGTGCCAGTAGTTAATGAAATGTATATTTATGTTAGTGATAGGACAAGATATTGGACTAATTATTTGCATTGCCCATGTCCTTCCAAATCTTCAATACACTTGCAAGGTGAGATTCTAGTAAAACGGAGTAAACAGATTTACTACATACTGTACATAAATAATGTTGTGCTGAAAATAAATGATGAAATGACATTTTCTTTTTAATTAGCATCAATATACTATGGTTAAAAAGGGAACTTTGGAAAATACTGCTAGACATTTTTGTTGAAGGTAAAAAGAAAGGTAAAGAATGAAAAGGGGGGAAGAAACAATAGAAAAGAGAGGAGACACATGATCAATAATTACACAAAATGCTTGTCATTAAAGCAAAGTTGAATAAAACAGCTGTAATTATTTATTTTGAACTTTGTAAAAAAAAAAGTTTGCTCATTATCAAGCCAAATTTTTCAAAATAGCATTCTATAAGCTTGACACCTGGACACCCTATGACAGCTACCTGATAGAGGCATATTGTTTTAAGCTCTAGCATTTGTGTCTGCGATTGGAGCAACTTTTAATATGTCTTGCATTATTTTACTGGAGGACTGGTCTAATAGGTTGCGGTATAGAAAGGTCTGATCCGGCCCAGATTTTACATGCATCAACACGGTTGTTGCACTTATCCAGTGGCGTTATTTTGGTTTTACCAGAACAAGTAAGTGGCGCTCTAAGACTATATAAATAAGTAGCAGCATTGCTGTGTTGTTCTGCTTTAATGCTGCAGCAGGGAACTATTGGGTCTTAGTGGATCCACTGGTTTTTAACTTTGGCTTGCCCCTGATTTCTAGATTATAACCCTCAGCTTTGTTTATTGGATTTGATCTGTCTGCTTCCTGCCCACAGCCTCGGACTGTTTGGGAGTTTGATCATTGCATTTGGTCCTATTCTATATTTTGCTTGGTCCTTACTGCCATAGGGTTCTAGACTGACCATTCCTCAGGTTTCCATAAATACTGAGCCTTTTTTTGCTATGGAGCCCACAGTAGGGTCTTCACAATCCCATTCTATCTCCCAGAGACTTGAAACACTGGCAAAAAAGAGGTTCACAATCTTGAACAGCAGCTTTTCATCAGAACCTCAAGTACCTCTTCTACAGAAACTTGATGGGGACCACATTCAGTTTAGAAGGTTCCATAACTTAAGCCAGCTGAAAAACTCGGACCAACTCTACTGACTATAAGTGCACGCACGGTCATCTCTCTATTAAAGGTCATCTCTCTATTAAAGGGAGGGCAAATAAAGTGACTCAAAAGCCCCCTACTTCATAGTTTACAAGAGTGATAGGATGCCATGAGACATATACATGATGATTTCCAAAAAGTGTCCACTGCTGAGATGACTCTCATGAACCAGAGTATGTGGTAGAATTCCGGTACAGAGCCACAGGTACTTTATAGAATGAAACAATTTTAATCTACCAAATCCATCTTTGTTTTTAAGAGTAGCTCAAGGACAAGTTTCAACAGTATTAGAGAACTAGTTTCTTTGGCATTCCAGAAAGACAGATTTCTAAGTGGGAGATGAATAAAGAAAGCTGCCTTAAGGAAAGTGGTCCAACTATGCTTGTATTGTGGCCAGTCTGGACATTTTCAGTGCAGACCTTCTGTCTCCCAAATTCTTCATGTTGTGTTACAATGGCTCCTCAGGAGTGTGACTTCAGGAGAAGGAACCAGCTATGTCTGTATTGTGGCCAGTCTAGAATTTGTTTGCTTAATTATACCCTCAGAAGAAAGTCCTCCTGTCTCCCAGACTCAGACTCTCCTGGTTGTGTTACAGGGACTTATTACACACTGAAGTAATCATATATTGTCTCATACTTTCTGGCTCACTTCCAGATAAGGCCTTTCCTGTTCTGATTCAGTTAGAGGATTCAGAATTAATGTAGACCAGTAACACATGAGTCCATAACACCATTTGTAATTTCTCAATCTGCTCAGAAAATAACATATAAAGTTTGAGATGGTACACTCTCCATTGTTTCTGTTCTTTGAGACTATATTGCTTCCAACTGCATAATCCCTCTATCCATTGGTCTCGCAAAAGCACCTTTCCCTTCTGAATATTCTTAAAAGCATTGAATGTCCCCAGAATGCAACTTGTGTGTTACTTAGATACCTGTTATTGATGAAGAAGTTCCTCTAATCTATGTCTATTTTCTGACGTTTACAGTAAGACGGTAGAGGACCATCTTCCTCCAAAGTATTGAACTGTCCAATAGGTCTACTTCCAGGTTCAAAGATACCCTTTGATACTATCTACCCCTTTTCAGAATCTGAACTTATTTGCCCTTCTAAACCTCTTGCTGACACCCCAACATTCTTCATCAAAATGAATGCGGTTGATAATCGACCCTGCATAAACTATTGGGAACTGAATGCTGTCACAGTTATAAACCGATTACCCCTACTATACATTTCTGAACTTTTTAATTGACTCTGTGAATTCCAAAATCTTCACTAATTTGATCTTGAAGCAGAATATATTAGGTTCATATGTGTAAAGGAAATGAGTAAAAAACAGCTTTCCATATGAGATTTGGAAAGTACTTATGTTATGCCCTTTGTGATATATAAGGCTCCTGCTACATGCCAACACTTTTTCACCAATGTTTTCCGAGATCTACCGGTATGTCATATATAAGTAGTCATTTAGTTAGACGATATCCTACTATTTTCAAACAATCTCCAAGAGCCCAGGAAACATGTATGTCAAGTTCTCTTTTGACTCTGCAGGCATAAACAATATATCAAGTTGAAAAAAAATGTATATTTGAAACCTCATCACCTCTCCAGATGGGCCGGGCCACTGATCAAATGGAAATGTCATCAGTAGTAGACTGGTCTACTCCTACATTAAGGAAGCCGGTACAGCAATTCTTTGACTATGCTCTATTCCACAGACATTTATAAAAGATTTTACTAAAATCTTCCATCACTTCACTAAGCAGAACCAGTACACCCTTCCAATGGGATATCAAAGCTCAAAAAAACTCTGAAACATTGCAGGCGCCTCTATCTCTAGGTTAGCTAAAAGATCAGGTATTTTACTACACCCTGTGTGTTTCTTATCTCATAAACTAAACAAAGCAGAGAAGAGCTATGATATGGGCAATAAGGAGCTCCTGCCAAATAAAATTGACTTAGAAGAATGGTGACTTTACCTAGAGGGTGCTCTTCATCTTATTCTAAGAAAGAAAACAAAACAGTGACTGTCTGTGGGCATGTTTCCTGGCTTGTGCATAATCCATCCTAGGTTTTGCTTAAAGCGTGTGTAATACAGCACTGAATAAATGACACTCTGCTACAATGTAAAGTAGTAAGTGTACAGCCTGTATAACAGTGTAAATTTGCTGTCCCCTCAAAATAACTCAAAACACAGCCATTAATGTCTAAACCGTTGGCAACAAAAGTGAGTACACCCCTAAGTGGAAATGTCTAAATTGGGCCCAAAGTGTCAATATTTTGTGTAGCCACCATTATTTTCCAGCACTGCCTTAACCCTCATGGGCATGGAGTTCACCAGAGCTTCACAGGTTGCCACCGGAGTCCTCTTCCACTCCTCCATGATGACATAACGGAGCTGGTGGATGTTACAGACCATGCACTCGCCCACCTTCCGTTTGAGGATGCCCCACAGATGCTCAATAGGTCTGTCTGTTCACATTATATCTGACTGAGGCAAACAGTGCACTTTCCAATTTTTGGAGGGAGCTATGCCGACTATTAAAGATCTTTCCACCCACAAACAAATGGTCAGAGAAGACAAACCATAATCTCAAACAATACTTCAGGTGTTTTCCTGTTATTTTCAAGATGACTGGTATGATCTTCAGATAGCCACATTTGATTTAATAACTATAGATATGCAAGCACTCGTTCTTTGTTAATTATGGTTTCCATCCTAGGTTTTGCCCCAAGATTTCCCTTTACTCAAAATTGGCTGATGTTTCTACCCTTGTTTAAAATAACCATTTTCTGCGACTCCAAAAGTGCAGGAAGCACAGTAGCATTATAAAACATCTGCGGTCAAGAGATGTCCTCATGAAATCTCAAAATACATTCTACCTGTGATTAGCAATCTGAGAAATACAATGGACCGTTCCCCATTATACAGTAGATAAACATCATAATTGCCAAGCTGCAACTACCCCCTGAATATAGGATTCATCCTGATTTTCATACCACTTTACTAAAAGTGGTGGCATCGGATCCTTTTCCTGATCAATCTATACTATCTCCACCACCAATCTTCATTAACATTCAGCAAGAATATGAGGTGGACCACATATTGGATTCCAGAATACGGGGTCATCAGCTGCAATACCAGAATCCAAGGGAAAGAGCCTGGCTCCTCTCAGAACTCATGGGAACCTATTATGCTCCTCAAATGGTTCAGAAGTTCCACTGATCCTACCATTTGAAGCTTGACCCACTGGGCATGTGAAGATTTCCCTGAGGAGGGACACTGTCAGAATTCCTAAATACATGGCCACTCTGCAGTCGCTTCCTTCTTTACTCTTGCTTAATGTCTGAGAGTACAACAATTCTTTGCTTGCATATCTGTTAAGCACTGGCGTTTGTGCCAGAGATTAATGCTACCTTTTTTATGCCTTGCATTATTTTACTGGAATAATGGTTGAGGTCCGTAAAGGTGTGATATAGCCAAGATTTTGCGCACAACAACTTCCTTCCGGTTGCTGCACACATCCAGTACAGTAATGTGGTTTTGACGGAACCAGGAAGTGCAGCACTGCATTTGTTTTATTTTATGGCTTAACTCCATACTATTGTTTCTTGGTGGATCTTCTGGGTTTTTTTGTTTTTTTTTACTTAGGCTTCCTTTTGACTTTTTGATCTCTGGATTCTGGCCCTCAGCTTTATTTATTGAATTGGCTTGGTCGACTGTTTCTGACTTTGATTATTGCCTTTGGCTCCATGTACTTCACTTTGGCCCTTACAGCCTTATTAAATTGTGATTCAGCCAATTGAATAGGGCTCTATATAAGCACAGAGGATATTTTTTTTACAGAAGTTTTTAGTTAGTGAAGACCTTGCTATTGGATAGAAGTTCACTAACTAAAAAACTTCTGTAAAAAAAAAATATCCTCTGTGCTTATATAGAGCCCTATTCAATTTGCTGAATCGCTATTTGATAAGGCTGTTTGTGTCACAGGGTTTCACTCAGACCATACCTCCAGCTTACAGGTTACATTTTTACTGCTGTTATGGGACAACAGGCTACAATTATGTTTAAACAAATTGCTAAATAGCATACATGTAAACGACTAAAATTATATTACAGTACATAAAAGTATTCACAGTTTTTTTCCCAAAAAGTATTTTTTTTAAGTATATGCTGATTATCTATGAAAACACTTGATAAGAATTTCATAAATGTGTACATCTTATGGATTCCTTTTAATCAAACAATTATAACTCACATCTAGATCTGCTCTGGCAATATTTAGTAGATATACTGCTTTCTACAGTTTTAAATAGAATGTCATGAAGGTGTTTTTGCTGTATGTGCATACAATTAAATACATATTCATTTCGGATTGTGGTATTAACAAAAGAATGTAAGGCTCAATTACATTTTCCCACGTGCTGGGGGTTCGCTTAGAAAAAACACCATTTAAATGTGCTAATATATGAGAAACCTTTATATAATCTGATCATATCTCTGTTTTGCTGTCAGGTGGCCATACATGTATACCACCCTCACCCCCCTACTTTGCTAGCTACCACTTCAATGCCACTTCAATATGGTGAGATGTTTCTCTCTACTGAAACCTTTTCTAATTGTCACGTAATTCTATTCTGGAGACATCTCCCCACAAGATGCTAAATACACACAACAGTATAAAAAATAAATTGCAGTGATTATTCTTTCTGAGGAAAAAGCTCTCATCTCTCACAAAACCAACCTGGTAAGCGGTCTTTGAATTAGTTTCAGTTTAATTACTTGACAACAGGAACTTTGTAAACACTGGCTCTCTCTTACTGATTAAACTATTCCTTTGATAACTAAGACAGCTGTTTAGCTTCGATGTGGGAATACAGCATTAATCAACAAATCAGACACTCAACAAATAATCAGCCTCGTCAAGAAATAGCATTTTACCTTTCTGCACAGCTTCAGGAAGATGATGAAGCTTCCATAGGGAGAGTGTATCAATTTTCATGATCAGTGCTTGCTTCCTTTTCTTTTCCAGCTTCAAAGCCTCTTCTGCTTCTTGACGGTCTGCTTCCAACCGCCAGATCAGCTCTACAGCTTCTGAAATGACAGCTTCTGTGTTTTTCTTCAGTAATGCTGTCCTAAATGGTTGCTGGGAATCTGTGATATGGATATAATTAAAGAAGTTCATATTCTTGTAATGTAAATATAATGTGATGCCCTGTAAAATCCCACATTTTTGTGCAACGCACTAAATCAAGCCACAAAATCTAGTTACTCTCTGGATATAACATAGAAGAGTTGTTTTTCCCCGGTCACTTCTAGACATTCTCTGCTAAATGTTATCTATGCAAAATTAATACCCTAATCCAAAGTTTTTCAGTTTACATCTTAAAAAACGGTATGAAGAAAAAAAATATATGTCTGAAAATTGTGAATCTTACTAAGAGCATAATTAGGCAGGATAAATGTTATCAAGCTACATTTTAATTAGTAAACATGACTGCAGGTCCCTGGAGGTATCCATGATACCTTGGTGAGGGTTGCTTGTTTAATAAGGGGTTTACATTTCCCTAGGACAGAAATTGCCGGTTCTGTGCATGTGAGGGAAAGCGTTAGTTGTCAAATGAAAGTACCAACCATGTAATACATTTCCGCCAACAGTACAGTTGATCAGTACATTCATCCAGACTTCATGATATCAGAAAGTGATCAAGTCAGAAAAGATGGAAACTTTCTATATTAAAGATGCTATTCAAAATGGTAAGAATTTATTTTCATTGCTTTAAAATATGTGAAGTTTTTCCTAACTTACACTTATCCTTTAAAAAGTAAGTGACTAAGTATTCTACAGTCCAATAAGTGACATAAGTAAAAAATAAATATGACATTCAATATTGTATTAAAGTATATTGTTATTAAGAAATGAATACTGTGGGCAAAGTGAGACCAATATTATCTCTCTGCAGTGCAAATGCTAAAAAAATATGTTACACTCTGCAAAAACTGCTTTTGGGACAAAGTGAGGATCTCTATCTAACTAACTTTGCCAACAGAACTCAATGGGAGGCAGGGGCGAAGATGTCGGTGGTGCAAGCGGTGCGATGCACCACCGTGCACACATCTCATGGGGCCCGGCGCAACACACCACTTGCACATTGTGTGCAGCCCGCAATCCGCTCTCCTCACAGTCTCAATGCCACTGCAGCCCCTATGCGGCAGGGGACAGGTATGGGGGCAGCAGGGGGAACAGCAGGGCTAGGAATGTGGGCCAGGGCAGATTGTGGGGTGGGGGCCTGGATAGCCAGGCCCAAGAGATCAGGGGCAGAGGATGTGTGTGTGAGGGAGGAAGGCAGGACCCGGGCTGGAACCTCTGAACTGCTACCTGGGTCTCCCTACCTCGGAGCCATGGTCACTGATTATATGTAGAAAAAAAAAAAAAAAAATATATATATATATATATATATATATATATATATATATATGAATAATCAGAGCATTGCAGTATATAGTGATATGTTTTTTATTGGACAAATGTGTATTCATAATATAGAGACGAGCTTTCGAGGGATAAACCTCTCTTTATCAAGTCAACAAGCAATACGTGATAAAGTGAGGTTTATCGCTCAAAGGTTTGTCGCTATATTATCAATAAGTTTGTCCAATAAAAAGGTATCACTATATACTGCAATACTCTGATTATGCATCTAGATGACTGGACACTCATAGCTACCTCAGTCTTTAGATCACGTATATAGTTGTCAGTGTTCGTCCCGTTGCAATGTTGGGCACGCAATGTTAAATAATTCGGAACCTCGCGAAGCGAGCAGTTGACGCCCCAACTGAAAAATAATTGCGACCCTCGCAAAGCGAAGGTTACAACTGCGAACCTTACAAAGCGAGGCGAGCAGTTGATGCTCCCAACTGCAGGCCCGAGGGACTGAGGCTTCAATGAGCGCCAAAGGCGTTCATTGCAGGGCTCGCAATGAACTGCGGGACTTAGGCTGCAATGAGAGCCGAAGGCATGCGGGACTTAGGCTACAATGAAAAAAAATAATAACACACTCACACACAGCACAGGGGTAGAGCCAGGAACCCTGGGAGTGAAGTTGCAAACGAATTGGAACCATATTTGCCGTTTTTCATTGCTCGGCTAAGCGAGGGAAAAAATGGAAAAAATACGGAACAGGATAAAATCGAGGCTCAGCACGACCAGGCACGCAGAACTTAGAAAATACACAACGCCAAAGACAGTAACACCCGCAAAAACACGCAGGACTTTGAAAATAAAACCAATGTCAGTCAGCGCTCGCCACACAAATGGTGCTCAGAGGAGCAAAAGCCTCACATTGTGTGGCAAACAGCATTGCCAGCCTTACAATTTTATTACCTTCATTTTTGATGGGCAATTTCCTAATATATATTTATATTATATTATATTATATAACTATATATAACAAGATCAAAACCTTTGTGGGCACATTCCCATGTCCCTGCCCAGGTTCCTAGGATGAAGATTAATAACTGTATTTCTCGGAATTCTGGGCAGGAAACACGTTTTTTTTTCCTTGCTTTAGACTTTCAAATGTGAACATAAATGTACTATTTATTTACTATATATATATATATATATATATATATATATATATATATATATATATATATACACACACACGTTACTACGTTTACTCCTGCTTATTTAGGTTAAGACCACATAAAAACCCAAAATTGGGAGTATATTACAGAACTTTTGATGTTTATTAAATTCTCTTTTGGAGACTGAACTCTTTATGACTTTGTCTCTGTCTCGCAGCAATGTTTAGAATGGCTAAATAGTGGGTTAAGTGACGATTATTAGGTGCAAGTAAACCTTTCTTTATTCTTTTTCAGATTAAATAGTACATTTAATAGAGCAGCATAAGTCAAATTTCAGTTATATAGGTCTGCCCAATTTACCACCACTTACCTGAACTAATAAACCAGTTTAAACTGGCCACCAAAGAAACTAATGACAAATGCTGATACACTCACAATAATCCCACCTTTAACCAATAATTTGTTACTGGACAAACCAGAAGCCCCAAAACTAGTTATTATGCCATTCCAATTATATAAAATTTGCATACCTTTATCCAATAGTCCGAGGCCTTTAACATGTAAATTTAGAGACTCTGGTGGGTTAACTTCTTTATGATCTCCACCACCCAAATCTGAAAGCCTGAAAGTATATAATAAGAATGGAATGCAGATTAAGGTAAAATAAATAACAATAATCAACAGCTGTAATCATAGTATAAAACATAAAAAATAGGTTATTTCACAAGAATAAAAAAAAAAGTGCTAAGCTTATTTTATGTGTTTTTTTTTTTATTAATCACATTATACCTTGAACACATGAAAGATTATATGACTAGAATCTCCTAAAGAATAGACAGGTCCTAACAACTAGCTATACCTATACCAGAAGTGAAATGTTTAAAATAATAATAACCTCAAATAGATAGTGATAGATAGATAGATTCCCCCAAAAAATAAAATAAAGGTATAGGTGTAGAATCAAAATAACATACCTTCAGATTCTCTTTGCTGAAAAAAACACCCCATAATATGCTTTATGATAAGATATAAGATAAGATAAGGTGCAAGCATCATTTATCCTTTAAGAGAGATTAAAGTGTTGTTCGTTAAATAATAATTCTAAATATTAATACCATTCAAATGGTACACAAATAAATAATCCTTACCTTGTAACATTTTTCTGTACAAATTCTTCATGCTGAAAAAGAGCAATTTGAAAGTATGAACATATTTGTTAATTTAACCAGCAAGAACACTGCAAATTTGTCATATAGATATATAACTATATTTTGGTGCGTTACAAATAATGGAAACAATAATAGTAATAATAACTATAGATTGTTGCGGATTGAAAAGCAGCCAAACAATGGTAAGGCCTCAATATGCTCCTTTAAATAATTTTATTGGTAAACATGTTGCATTTAAAAATTGTAAAGATCTAATTTCACTGTGGGATTTGAGTAGAGAAAAGTAGTCAGCACTTACTAAAATAGAAATTTTTCATTGAAGTTTGTAAAAAAAATATTATATTTGGTGTTCTACACATTTATCCATTTTTTTTAATATCACATGCACAGAAAGGGTAGTACAAACAAACTATATGCCCTTTCCATTTTCCTAAAAGAGGAAAACTAGATAAATTCACTTTATTAAACGGTCAACAAAACTACTTCTCTTTTACACTTTTTTTTGCAAACACATATAAGACTCAACTCTGCATAAGTTTAAATATATATTGTCTTTTTTAGTGCAAGTTATCAGATATTACAAAGGTAACAATTGTTGACTTTCACTCCGGATACTCACCTGCAAACACCACTGTTTAATCTTTTTTTCCAGCTCTTCAATGTGATATATAGCTTTGTTAACACAAGGTAATGTAGTGTTTACCAACTCACAGCTACGGCGTCTTGATGGGTGTCCAACAGTCATGTTACCACTTTTATCTGAGAGAAGAACTAGGCCACAACAATAAATATAACCTTCAATATATGTTTACATTAATGCGATGAGATCATGAATAAAGTCTATAAAAAGACAACTGTTTTATATTACAGTCATTATTTTATATTATATAGTGTCAAAATTGAGACTCTAAAAGACACAATAAATGTTGTACTAAAATTCACAAAATGTGTAAATATATATATATATATATATATATATATAGTAAATAAATAGTATCTGTGTTTTATATATATAATATTTTTTATTGGTTAAAAAACATGCTTTCAAGAGTTGAAGAGTTGCACCTTTTTTTTTATTAATTCACAAGCAATACTTGATAAAGCGAGATGTAACACTTGTCACTCTAAATAAAATATTAGCCAAATAAAAAAAGGCACCACTATACACTGCAACACAGCTACCACACTCTTTATATTTACAAACTGTGTGGGGCTGATGAGATGCGTTTTAAGATTGAAACAGTACTGTCTGTGGGTAGATCTCTTGTCTTGTGCATAAAAAATTATGTTATGCTTAAAGCTCTGTAATACAGCAAGCAAATGCCTATAAGGAGCCATGTATTAAGTGTTTTTTGGATTTAACAGTGAAAATGCATTGTGAGCTAATTTGCATGTCCCCACCCAGTTTCCCAGAGTGCAGTGCAATAACTGTTTTTTGGGAGAACTGATCAGGAAGTAAGTTTTTTTAACTTAGGTTTAGACATTCAAATTGAAACACAAATGTACAGTATATATAATGTGTATGTGTGCATGGATTTTAGCATTGATTATCAGTAGAAAAACATTAGACTATACTGTACATACTTTATCCTAAATTTTGGGGCTTATATAAAACAAATTTGTCAAGCCATGTTTGTACCATTCTAACATTCTGTGCTCACATTTACAGACAACAGAACGTCTTACAGATTGTTCAACATTTTATTCAACAATGAGCCACCAAAGAGGCAACATAAGTATTTAAGAAAAACATACAAACAATATGTTGTAGGATATTCATAGGAACATTGCAATCCCTCTGAACCGAAGTGAGTTTGGAGATAGTGTTCCTTTAAATCTCTGCATTGCTTATAAAGTATTAAATTATAAATATCACAACAGGACCTGTTAAATGAAGGGATCAAAGAGTATAAATCGCCTACCAAGCAAGCTATGAAATTTTAGCCATGTAACTGACTCAAAAGTGCAATCAGTAGAACAAAACTTGCTGTTAGCTAATACTCTACATGAGGTATGTATAACTACATATAGTGTACGTAAATACCCAAGTTCATGAAATAAAAATGCCATAAAAAACACAATTCCGTTAAGACAGAATCCCTGTATTACAAGTCATTTAACTGTCACTTGTGTTATTGCACTACAAAGCACTACACGGGGGTCTAGAAAGATTAATTTGGTAAATTAAGTCCACTGCTAGGGAAGAATGCGGATTGTGGTGTGAAGTTATACTTACCATATATCTGATTTCTGTCTTCTTCAGAGTACTTCGGAAGTAACTGCACTTCAGTCATTTTGTTTATTATACGGTTTTGCCTAAAGTGAAAAAGTAGAACATTGTAAACACTCTTTTACAATTATCTAGGTTAACGCATAAATGAGTAGTTCCACAGCACCCATTTATCACCCATTAAATTGGCTTCGCTATCTTTGTCAGACTGAAAAAGAACACATTAAAACACAATAATGATAGTCATTTGTTAAGGGTTCGGTGATAAGAAACACACCACTGATGCAATTTGTGACACCTGTGTGCTGGATTCATTAAAGGGCCACTGAAATTATCCAAACTGCTCAAAAGATATAGCTAGAGCAGAAAAAATAAAGTAAAACTGCACCTACTGTTGTTTTATTTTAACCTTTTCCTCCATATGTATGTTTATTTATATGGTCATCATGACCAGCTCAAGCTGCCAACCCTTTCACACTAAGCAAGCCATCAGTCATATAACCAAGCCATTAGATACCACCACATATGCTAAAGAATATGGGAATATGGAAAATATTGAGTAACACTATATGATTATTTCAGGTGGAAGGGTTACAAGCCACGTGACTAGTCCTTAAAGACAACCCTTGAATATCTGTTATAGTATAAGACAAAGAAACTACTTCATGTACACCCCTAGTGAGCCCATTCAATCTGACTCTAGAAGAAATTTTAGAAATATAAAAATACTCACAGCCACCATGAACAAAGGTTGCAGAAATACAAATATACCTGCCAAGCATTTACACAGCCACCAAACTGTAAACAAATATTGGTCAGCAGAAGATTGGCCAATGTACAGCCTAGCTGAGAAAATGGTACCAACCCTTGCAAAATAACTCTTTGTAAACTACGGTATGTCAGTACATCTGTAAGATGAAACAGCCACACATAACCTCAAAATCAAAAAAAAAAAAATTAGAGGGTTGTATTCATGCACATCATCCAATGTAAATTGGCTGTTACCAGCCAAACATTGCATCTAAGGATGAATCTACACAGATATGCTATTAAAAAATACAATGAAAACAGTTATTTTGCCCCAGTTGGATTCTATTTTTCCTAGAATGATAGCTCCATCCATAACCTGAAAATCAAAGTACTCAGAGGTAATTTCAAAAACATCCAGGAAAGGAAAACATTTGAAATGAAGATGATCAGAATATTTAACACTAAAGAGAAATAACCTAGCACATTATCAAAATTGTGTGTGATTATGCCACACTCTTTCAGCTCTAATTGATTTACAAGGCAATGGACACAGAGAAAAAAACACTTTCCTCTTATCTCGGAGTTTGTGTATAGACTCACACACTTGACACACAGTATTCAGTTCTCTATATGGTGAAGTTAAACCACCAACAAACTTACTTAGCTATTCAATTAACCCTTTTTCACATATTTCAACAACCCATGCTCACAATATTACAATTTGCTTTCCCATTGATGTACACACCTCAGTAATATTACGAGTTGCTTTGTCAATGGTTTTCAATGAAAGCTAATCAAAACCTAAAAGGCAAAACTACATGACTCGCAACTCATAATATTACTGAATTCTATCAATAATAGTTAGGAAGGAAGAAAAATGGCCAGCTTACACCATATCCCCATTACAAAAAAAAACCACAAGGTTAACTATTTAAACCATGGGGGTACGAAAGGCACCCCTGTGGTATAGGGGTTAATGTTTAGGTGCCCTGGGGGTCCTTTAAGGACCTCCATGGCACAGGGATAATTGTTAGCTGCCTCCGGGGTTTCAATGGTCATATGTATTGGGGATCAGGTGTGAGCGTGGGATTCCCTTCAGTGTGGGTGGAGGGAAGCCCGGGATTCTCATTGGTCTTGTGTTAACATTAGTGGGGTTAGAATACTGTATCATTACATATTAACAGCAAGGCATAGGTTTACAATTTGCAGTTGAGCTAAGTGATATTATGAGTGAAGGCAAAAACATGTGTAATATTACTCAAGAAAGCTGCGAGTTACAGGTCTCAAATTGAATGAGGCCCCAAGTACTTTATTTATGATGATTGTCTTCTGTCTGAGGTGGATTTCTTATTACTTTAAGTAACTGCTCTGTATAATATAATGCTCATATTTAACCTTAAACAGTATTGCTTTTGACTTGATAAAGAGAGGAGCAATTCTTGAAAGCATGTCGCTCTAACTAAAATGTTTTTTTAATAAAAAAAGGTATCACTATACACTACAATATTCTAGGCTACTTGACACTCATGGCTACCCCACTCTTTCGATATAAAGCTACAACTTCTTGACCTGCCTAGAGGGACAAGGGATAGATAATGAGGGACATCTGGTGAGATGTATGAGATGCTGTGCAAGGAGGATGGATTCGAGGAGGTTAATTAAAGGGGCGTGGGGAGAGGGTTCCTTCCACAATCCCAGGTATATACCTGGTAAATTTGTAGTCAGAATCTTCTCCCCTGTAGTTGGTGGTGGGCGAAAGCTAAGAATTCTTGACCTGTTTATAGGGCCAAAATATGTATGACATTGATTCTGTTATTGGTCAAATCGTTTGAAAGCCTTTCTAACTTTAGTTTTTGGGTCAGGTATGTACTTACTACAGCAATTAGATTTCCAACATCCCATGATTTTAATAATATGGACAGAGTATGGTTTCTGGAGGCTGTGTAGCGGCACCAATCCTGGAGGAATTACATTAGTAGAAAAAAGGATTTTGGACAAATCTAGTGAGTATGAGTCTAATGTAATGGATGAGAGTGATGGTAAATAGTGGTTGGCTGGAGAAACTAAGAAGCAGATGAAGATTGGGCTTACTCTGAATAGCATTGAGGAGTGACTGAGCACCATGGGTCTAATGTAGGGTAATAACTAATGGTAACTGGTAAGCAATATGTTTTTGTACCTTGGATAGTGATGCTACAATGATCTTGATTCAATGTAATGTCTTTTTTGGTTACATAACAAGGTTGAGACTGTGATATAGTGTATTCACTAGGGCAAAGGAATCCGTAAAAATACATTTTTGTGGTGGCTAAGAAGGTGAGAGATTTCTTGTTCCCAAAAAAATTATTGCAAAGGCTAAGAATATCTGGAACATTATGGGTGTGGAAATATGATAGTTGCTGGAAAAGTTTTAAAACAGTGCCCATGCTCTATCATACATTTTCTTAGAATTTAAAGTGAGACTTTAGATACTAAGAAACATTCCTGCGGGAAGAAAACAGGAGAGTGATGAAGTGTTTCCTGGATCTATGGATGTATGAAGTAATTCAGTGTGAGTCAATGGAAGGTCAGTTCCCTGAGGGGGGACATCATTGTGGAATCTGACTTTCTAGATCTTGAAATGATGCCATATTATGATTTGTGGTGATGTATCTTACTGATGTGTACACCATTGAAGCCCCCAGGTTAGAGCTGCTGTCAGTAGTGGGAACATACGTTTTGGTATAGAGTCAATTACGAAGTTAGAAGGCCATTGTGATGTTACAATTTTTTTTATTGCATAATGTTTTGAAGGGGAAGGTAAAAACAAAGACAACAACATTTGTTGATGTAGTGTTAGGAGTTCTACATAAGCCATGTAATTTAGTCACATGTAAAGTAACAGGCAGAGTAATGTTCTGCCACCAGAAAAAGGAGCAACATGTCTAACATAGAGCTAATATTGGAAACATCTAAAAAACTGTTCATTATTTCAGTTGGTAATTCGTTTTTAATCAGCTTACAATTCTGCCAATGAAGAGGAAGGTTAAAAGCAATATAAAACCACTCACTTCAAAAGCTCATAAATCAATTAAATTACCACCAATTTTACAAAAACAAAGCACTTGTTTTGTCCAACTTAGGTACTCAATTTGGTATTCCTTTAAGACAATTTTGTACACGCTGCCTTACTAATCTTTGTCTGTAATGATATCAAACAAGGAGAAAAACATATATCACATAAAATGCATGTGGCTACAGTCGATATTGGTTGCTCCCAAACATATTTTTGAAAGGGCAATTTAGTGATTGCTAAGAGTCTTTGAAACCAACTCAATATTGCTTTGAATCTTGGTGCACTATTTAGATTTCTCTGCGGGTTACAAACGGCACCATTCTGTGCTTCTATGTAATATAGTGTGTCCGTTTGTAATCCAAATCTAGTACTTCTTTATTCAATTATATTCATGAAACTCCAGTAGTTACGTGGACCACATATTATACTGTATATAAAAGTATCTTTATGAACATGTGTATCACCAAAATTTGTCATGGTCTTCAAAAAATACAGTTAATTCGACAAAGCAGCATTTCTGTGCACTTTGTATCAACGTAATAAAGCAGATAATTTAATTTTAAGTTGTATCTTATGCTTGAATTTCAAAAGGTAGTTTGCTAAAATGTGCTTTCATACCAATGAACTAGCACCAAGCTATGATATTATATCAAAGAGTAATGGCAAAAATACTCCATGGTTCCCACATATATGTCCACAAGGTAATATTCTTAGACTCAACATGTATGATAACATTTTAAAAACCACAAAATATGCCATTTCATGTAAGCATCATTAAATTACAGTGCTATTTAATGTATTTCAATGAATGCATTATTACACCTAAGTATTATGTAAAAAATATTCAACTTTAATTAAACATTGGCCGTTGTAACCTTTATGCAATTTCTTGTGCAAGTATTGTAAATGGTACTTTCATTACATGATGCTTAGCTGAAATCATGGATGATGTGAACTCTTTTGGTATTAAAGAATAACTATATTATCCAAGTTGGTTGTTTTAATTATGGGTTGATTATTCATAAAATTAATATTAAATTATTTAAAATATTCAATATTAAGTTTAACAGATTAGAGTGTCAGTTCTGTAACTAAAGTTTAACACAGCAATTTTCCAGCCAATAGAGATCATTGTGTTGGTATGACTTTTTGCCTGTAAATTTATAGGGCCTCATTCAATTGCAATTTGGCCAATTGAATAGGGCTCTAAATAAGCACATAGCATATTTTTTTTAAATACGTTTTTAGTTAGGGAGCATCTATTCAAAAGCAAGGTCTTCACTAACTAAAAACTTCTGTAAAAAAATATGCTATATGCTTATTTAGAGCCCTATTCAATTGATCGAATTTTCAATTGAATGAGGCCCATAGTAGACAGAGACCAACAGTAACTGAGGTTCATCATTAAAACTAAGTTTATATTGAATTATATTTTTAAATTACTGAATATGAATTGCATTAATCATAAGAAACATTAGTATAAAGAAATAAGACTTTAGGTACCGGGGCTCTTGGACTCAAAGAATTTTCCAGATCTTATAAATAGTCATTCATATATTGATCTTAAAGGACCACTGCAGTTCAAGAAAAAAAAAAAAAATTTACCAAACAAATTATGTTAGAAGCTGTGCAAGTCATGGGCAAAATACACTTTTTCTTTATAGTGTCAAGATATGGTCATAGCAAACACCCTCTTCCAACAGCCTCAGAGACGACTCTACACATGGACAATATAGAAATCAGATTGTCTATATACTTTGTAGCCAACGATGGAGGAGGCCTATACAATTCTCAAAAACAAGACCTGGAGCTGACTG
The DNA here is from genome assembly GCA_027410445.1 of Discoglossus pictus. Classification (NCBI taxonomy): domain Eukaryota; kingdom Metazoa; phylum Chordata; class Amphibia; order Anura; family Alytidae; genus Discoglossus; species Discoglossus pictus. The sequence continues at coordinate 108,300,299 of CM050166.1, read as the reverse complement.
CGACACAGACCATCAGACCACCAGCTTCTTATTGCTAAGTTCAGAAGTATCCTTATCTAATTTTATATACTACATCTAATATTATTCACCTTTTGTATTTAATTATATCTTTATTTAGTAGTGGCTTTGTAGTTCTCCCTTTTTCAAGCAGGAGTCAATAAGGGTCTGTCCTCATTAGGGTTCAGCAATTGCTTCCCCCTTTAACAAATAGAGTTGGGTATAACAGGAACAATAAAGTTGGCGCCTTCAAATTTATGATAAATTCTAGGTTGTTGCCTCTCGAGAAAAACTCTCGCGAGACTTTCTTGTTAAAGCTTCAAACCCCGTTGTTCTATGTAAGGAGTTATAGATATAGCTCGTTGTAATAGGCCGTATGTGAGGCCTGACGTCATCACGTTACGTGTGTCGACGTAATAACGTCACATGCGTCATTTCATCACTAGCGTCAGGTTAGTAACGTACCGACGTATCCACTCAGTAAGGACACGGATACTAGTGAGGGGAATTCCCCTTACTTCCATGTTGTCATCATACACTTCAGTGAAAGGGGCGTTATTACGAGCCCAGGTAACGCCGTCACTACGTCATGTACGTCGGCGCATCAGCTGAGTGGCACGTCCCTATATCAATTAAGCGGAGATTAGGGAAGAGAATTCCCCTTTCCTCCTTGCTTTCAACATACATATGAGGGATAGGGGCGTGACTACAGGACCCAGCCAATCACTCACAAAGGCGTGTAATTATCAACACATATAAACCCCGCGAATTACTAACCCATTCACTCACTCTACTTGCCTTGATAAAGATAGTGCTGCAACTATCGAAACCGGTCGGCTTTTAAAATTCATTTTTTCTTTTTGTGTATTATTACTAGGCCATGATCATCTGTTGATACCCTCCTATATCCTTTCTCCTCCTTGTTTGGAGTATCCGGAGCATATTGGTATGTACTTGGAGCTGCAAGGTAAGAACAGGTGGAGCAGGACCTTTTTCCTCCTATGATACAGCGCAGCTACTATTTTAAGCTGTGCACTGGTGTACTGTTCACCATTGTTGCCCTGTTCTGTGTTCCCTTTGTATGCTTCAGTGCTATTCAAAGATATCATAGGCCATTTAATTATTTTCCCTTTGTTTATAATTGTTGTAGAGTGTATCTGTATTTCCCTGGTGTTTTACATCACTCCTTTCTCTATATATTTTTCACTGTTTTGATCCTTATATAGTCCTATGATTGATTCAACAGATATATGAGGACTCTATTTCTAGGATACTAGGTTGTTTAAGTTATGCTTTGCGTAGCTTACATAGTATTCCTATACTATTTTGTACACCACTACCTTATGGTGTTAAATCTTTGTATAATCCTTTATTTACCCCTTCAATACCCTTGCTTGTAGGGAGACATTCTTTTTTTTTTTTCATTTTTGCTCTTTCTTTCTTTAAGTTCAGAAGTAAACTGAAAACAAGGGAAAAATCACAAGACCAAGAAGATATAAAATAAATAACATTCCTTGTTAATATGCAGTGGAAGTAAATAATAGATTTAAGGGACTAGACATGAAGATAAAATGCCTGAAGAACTTTGGACCGCAGTTTGCAACATCATCCAGGAAACAGCAACAAAGAATATCCCTAAAAAAAGGAAAAAAAGAAGGCAAACTGACGAGGCTTTGAAAGTAGCCTAGGTAATAAGGAAAGAGAAAGGTAGTGGAGATAGGAAAAGATTTGTCCAACTGAATGCAGAATTCTAGGGGATAGCAAGAAGAGACAAGGAGACATTCTACAATGAGAGATGTAAACAGAAGAAGATAACAGAATGGGTAAGTCAAGAGATTTCAAGAAAAATGGTGATCTCAAAGGCACCTTTCATGCCAAAGTGGGCATGATAAAAGCCAAAAATGGTAGGGACTTAACAGAAGAAGATCAGATAAAGAAGAGGTGGCAGCAATACACTGAAGATCTATACAGGAAGGATCTTAACAGCAGTGATGACCTCAATAGTTTGTTCAATGAGCTGGAACATGACATATTCGAGAGCGAAGTGAGATGGGCCCTAGGATGCCCTGCCTTGATGCCTTTGAATTGTGGTGTTTGGGAAAACTGCTTAGAATATCTTGGACTGCAAGAAGATCTAATAAATCAATACTTCAGAAAATCAAAACAAACTGTTCTCCAGAAGGTCGGATTATGAGGCTGAAGCTCAAATATTTTGGCCATATCATGATAAGGTAAGATTCCCTTGAGAAGACTGTGATGCGGATAATGATTGAAGGCACAAAAAGAAGGGGACGACAAAGGCGGAGATGGATAGATGGGGTCACTGAAGCAATGATCATAACCTTGATGGAGCTCAGATGGGCAGTGAGAGATGTTCCTGGTGTGCTGCAGCCCATCTGGTCTCGGAAAGTCAGACACGACTAAACAACAACAACTATGCAGATCTTTGTTGATAGTGTAATATCTTTACTTTTTAATAGTTGGTCCAGATTTGATAGATTTCCTCCCATCTGCAGAGATCTTGGAGCCCAGGAAAATAAAATCTATAACTGCCTCCACTTCTTCCCCATCTTTTTGCCAGGACCTAAGTTTGCTTCTTGTCATGATCTTTGTCTTTTTAACGTTGAACAGCAGGTCAGCTCAGCTTTTGCACTCCCTCTTTTCACCCTCATCAATAGGACCTTTAGTTCCTCCTCACTGTCAGCCATTGGAGTAGTAACATCCGCATATCTAAGGTTGCTGATATTTCTTTCAGCAATATTCATTCCTGCTTCGGATTTGTCCAGCCTGGCCTTCCATATGATGTATTCAGAGTATAAGGTGACAATATACAACCATTTCGCACCATGTTCCCGATCTTGAACCATTCGGTTGTTCCATGTTCTGTGGCTTCTTGGTGCAAATACAGATGCCTTAGGAAGTGGATGAGATGGTACCCCAATCTCTTGCCACATTTGTTATGATCAGAAACACAGTTTTTCATTTAACATCAGACTGGACCATTGGTTAAATTTGTTTAATATTTGAAATCAGTTGCTTTTTCGGTAATCATCATATATCAATGTTACCAGCACATATCGGCCATGCCTCATTTAAACATATTGTTGGCATATTGTTTTCATAAATCCAAACTAACTTCACTTAACACTTCTTAACCCCACTTGTTTACTCAAGTGACAAATATACACCAAAATGTGTTTTTACTTTGTATATTTTTAATGTTTTTTTTATTTTAATTTTGCTTTATTATTACCTTGATTTGTAACATGCCATATTAAATTCCAGCCTAGTAAGTCCATCGTGTAGCACGTAAGGGCTGCGTGCTCCAAATTTTTCAGACTTATGTTGCTATTAAATTAGAAAGTGCTGCGAGCTAAGAGCGAGAGACTCTATTTCGTAAACCAGTTTGCGGCCATCGGACATGCCTGTTCTCACGCAAACAATTAATCAATTTCGTAGTTACCGGTTCAGATGGAGCCAATGGAAAAATAGATCGTAAGCTTCACGTCACTGAAGTCCTACATGCTCCAAATCCAGTTTGCTATCGGTCCCAAAGGACAGAAATAAAGCAATATTAATTAATGTGATGTTATGTACAGTACAAGTGCTACGTTTTGTACTTAACCCCCTTTGCGGGTGCTCTCGAGCACACGTTGACCTCTGGGCTCGATTTGCATGTTACGTGCTTGCTCGCGGGTGAACACGTAGCACTTTATTAGCTGAATTGAACAAGTAGCGGTTACGAGGAATTACGTGTGCGAGGTCCAATGTTGGTCTGCACGTAGCCTATTCTCGGCTGTCCTGTGTGTTAACACGCAAAGTCGGCTGCGAGCAACATTAAGATGCATCTTAGCACGCTAAGATGACATTTACGAGCTACAGTCAGGTCCATAAATATTGGGACATCGACATAATTCTAATCTTTTTGGCTCTATACACCACCAGAATGGATTTGAAATGAAACAAACAAGATGTGCTTTAACTGTAGACTTTCAGCTTTAATTTGAGGGTATTTACATCCAAATCAGGTGAACGGTGTAGGAATTACAACAGTTTGTATATGTGCCTCCCACTTTTTAAGGGACCAAAAGTAATGGGACAGATTAACAGTCATAAAACAAACTTTCACTTTTTAATACTTGGTTGCAAATGTCTTTGCAGTCAATTACAGCCTGAAGTCTGGAACGCATAGACATCACCAGACGCTGGGTTTCATCCCTGGTGATGCTCTGCCAGACCTCTATTGCAACTGTCTTCAGTTCCTGCTTGTTCTTGGGGCATTTTCCCTTCAGTTTTGTCTTCAGCAAGTGAAATGCATGCTCAATAGGATTCAGATCAGGTGATTGACTTGGCCATTGCATAACATTCCACTTCTTTCCCTTAAAAAACTCTTTGGTTGCTTTTGCAGTATGCTTCGGGTCATTGTCCATCTGCACTGTGAAGCGCCGTCCAATGAGTTCTGAAGCATTTGGCTGAATATGAGCAGATAATATTGCCCGAAACACTTCAGAATTCATCCTGCTGCTTTTGTCAGCAGTCACATCATCAATAAATACAAGAGAACCAGTTCCATTGGCAGCGATACATGCCCACGCCATGACACTACCACCACCATGCTTCACTGATGAGGTGGTATGCTTTGGATCATGAGCAGTTCCTTTCCGTCTCCATACTCGTCTCTTCCCATCACTCTGGTACAAGTTGATCTTAGTCTCATCTGTCCATAGGATGTTGTTCCAGAACTGTGAAGGCTTTTTTAGGTGTTTGGAAAACTCTAATCTGGCCTTCCTGTTTTTGAGGCTCACCAATGGTTTACATCTTGTGGTGAACCCTCTGTATTTACTCTGGTGAAGTCTTCTCTTGATTGTTGACTTTGACACACATACACCTACCTCCTGGAGAGTGTTCTTGATCTGGCCAACTGTTGTGAAGGGTGTTTTCTTCACCAGGGAAAGAATTCTTCGGTCATCCACCACAATTGTTTTCCGTGGTCTTCTGGGTCTTTTGGTATTGCTGAGCTCACTGGTGCGTTCTTTCTTTTTAAGTATGTTCCAAACAGTTGATTTGGCCACACCTAATGTTTTTGCTATCTCTCTGATAGGTTTGTTTTGTTTTTTCAGCCTAATGATGGTTTGCTTCACTGATAGTGACAGCTCTTTGGATCTCATATTGAGAGTTAACAGCAACAAATGCAAATAGCACACTTGAAATGAACACTGGAGCTTGTATCTGCTCTTTGTAAATGGGATAATGAGGGAATAACACACACCTGGCCATGGAACAGCTGAGCAGCCAATTGTCCCATTACTTTTGATCCCTTAAAAAGTGGGAGGCACATATACAAACTGTTGTAATTCCTACACCGTTCACTTGATTTGGATGTAAATACCCTCAAATTAAAGCTGAAAGTCTGCAGTTAAAGTACATCTTCTTCGTTTCATTTCAAATCCACTGTGGTGGTGTATAGAGCCAAAAAGTTTAGAATTGTGTCGATGTCCCAATATTTATGGACCTGACTGTACGTATTAACATGTAGTTCCAATTTAATATGGCTAATAATTTGCAGAGCTAAATTACTCTGATACTTAAACACACATCAACCCACCCAGTCACACAAAAAGGTAAAAAAATAATATCAAGCCTTGGAATAAATTAATTAAAATTGCATTGAAATGGCTACTTACGACACCAGGACTTGCAGCTGATGGATGTATAAGGAAACAGCACCAACTGAGTCATTTATAAATTTGTTGATTTATAACTTTTTTCACATAGCCAAATAGGTGTTAAAACATTAAATTGTCAGGGAAGCAGTTCCTGTAGAAAATCAGATGCCTTCTCTCTTTTTTTAATTAACATAAGATAAAACAAAACTCCAAGACTAAGGGCCTCATTCAATTGAAATTTAGACAATTAAATAATGCTCTATATAAGCACATAGCATTTTTTTTTTACAGAAGTTTTTAGTTAGTGAAGACCTTACTTTTGGATAGAAGTTCACTAACTAAAAACTTCTGTAAAAAACATATGCTCTGTGCTTATTTAGGGCCTCATTCAATTGCAATTTGGCCAATTGAATAGTGCTCTATATAAGCACATAGCATATTTTTTTTACAGAAGTTTTTAGTTAGTGAACTTCTATCCAAAAGCAAGGTCTTCACTAACTAAAAACGTCTGTAAAACAAATATGCTCTGTGCTTATATAGAGCACTATTCAATTGGCCAAATCACAATTGAATGAGGCCCTTAGAGCCCTATTCAATTGGCCAAATCGCAATTGAATGAGGCCCTAAGGCTATAATTCATGGACTCTGCAGTTCTGAGAAACACTGCTGTTATTTGTTATGTTGCTTTAAGAAATATTTTTAAAAAATGCTAATACTGGTTTCAAAACAAGTTGTTCATATCCTTCTTATTACATTGTCATTATTATAGGTGATATATTTCATTTGAGTACATAATTATAACACCGTTGTCAGTGCAATAATCCTGCCTGAAAGCTAAGGGGTCCATTCATAAGAGTACACATTATTCACAAGACAAGTGTAAGAGCCATTTTACACAGCCAGGGGTCACTCTATATCAAGTATTTGAGATTTTCCATTTTCTAGTAAACAGCTAGGATTTACCTTGACTGCAGAGAGAATACCTGTAAAAACATTTTATTGTAAACCTCTATCCTGCAGCAACAAACAAGATGAACTGTCCTCGCATAAGAGAAGCATATGGTTTGATTTGTGCATACAGGGGAGATTAATTCTAGCGTTGAAATCTAACCCAGTCCACATTATACACATACTTGTTCACCAATTTAATTTACTGGTAACGGATATACACATTTTATGGTAAGCATTTACATATTTTACATTATATAAATATAAGGGTAAAGACTAAGGTTAGTAGTTTTTACTTGTTTTTTTTTTGTGACAGTTTTTACTTGTTTTTGTTTTTTGATGCAGATACATTATTTCAACATGGTTACTACACATGTACATGTTAATGTTTATATATACACAACCTTTACCATATATACTGTATTCAATTGATCATTCACTTCTATATATGGCTATATTTGTGTATACTGTACATTTAATGATATATTGATAGTGACCTATAGTCATTTATGTCCCCTCTAATGACCATATGGGTATAATAAAAGACACTGGTTTTAAAGCATTATATGGTTCAAATATATACATATTGATACTTCTGTATGATTTGCTATATAGTATTCTATTTGTGTGTTTTATTACAGTGTTTTTAATCACTGATGAAGCTGCAAGATGGGCAGTGAAACATGTTTGTTATCACAGTTTTTTTATTGCTTTTTTTGAATATATCATTATTCACAATATATTTAATTTTGTGTACTTACACTACTAATAAAATATCATATAATATATATTTTATACTATTTTTTGTGTTTGGTGTGTATGGGCATATACAAACCACACACTAAGAAACCATGTCCTCCAAGCACCAAAGGATACAAAGACTTGGACCCTTGATCTACTAGATTCGACCCATACCTCATAATTTTAAGGTTGGTCCAGGTGAGCATTATATACACAAGTGTTATAGTATTTGTCCATACACGTACCTAAGATATCTACCCATGGAGATTTTGCGCTGTCTTTCCCCTCCCATTTATCGTTTTATATAAATATAGACTTGCAAATCTGAAAGTGTACAGGCACTGAAATTGTTACTCATTTAGCAACAGAAATTAACAACTCCTTAATGTCAACAAGTAAAAGACCAGAAACAGTCCTGCTATCCCTCCATTAAGTATGACAATTTTATGCATCCTAACAAACATTTAAACCCTATAGTGTCTCTACCTGTGTCTATAATGATTCCATTCTGAGTAACTGGATCGTTTAATATAAGGTGGTAATATAGTGAGCACAATTATTTATTGATATGTTATTTTAAACCATGAAAACAAAGTAAATAAAACATCTACTGCACAAAACCAATCAATCTGCTCATGTAAGAATATTAACTCAAAAGTTAGGCAATATTGACAAAGTACACTGATTTAAGTGGCAATATAATGTAATTTAACACAACATTTAATACAATAATGATTAGTCATGTATTTCTAGGTTGGATTATGCATCTTCACTGTTCCTTAATTCTGGAGGGGGGGGTGGATACATCTCACTTGAACACTTAACAGCTTCTATACGTATACATACACACAATGAGAAATCTACACTCATAAAAACGGCTCACAGTACATTTAAACATTTTGTAGGGTACATGTTTTTTAGAGAATAGATGAGGGAGTGATTTGGCAGGATAAAGATAGGGTAGATGTGAGGGGAAATAGACTTTGTGCAGGAGAAAACACTTAAGAAAACAGGATGGGTCCATCTTGAAAGGTTCCAAGAGTCTCATTCAGCTCAGTGACCAAGGAGCTAATAGTTAACCGTCAAACATCTGTACGTGCTACTATGGCTGAATCATCGGCATGCTCTTTGTGGTATGTCGTCATCCTACTAACCCAGTCATTGTGAATGATTATCTTGTAGAACTTTGTCAAATACAGTCATCTACTACATTTGCTAAAGTGTGGAACTTTATGAAAACTACTCATCTACCAACTCAGCTAAGGTGCTGGAAAAAAAGATGATTATCGTTTGCAAAAAGATAAGATGTATGATCATAGCAGAGTTCTTCCTCTGAATTAAGGGTTTAAAGATAAGGTAACCTTTTTTGCAGAGAGAGTTCACAAGTTCAGTGAAATCAAAATAGGTATGAGCTTGCAATGAACATTTTCATGAAAAAAGTCTCACTGAATTTAACTCTAAAGAGTCAGAAGCATCAACAATAACATCAATCCCTGTTTATTGGTACTCTGCCACACATGACCAGGACTTACCACCTGTATATGCTGGAAACCTAGTGGATACGATCAGTGCTGTTCAGGTACCCCTTGAGCTGTTGTTTGCTCTCTGTTTTACCCATGTTCACTCCAGGCTGGTGAAGTTATTCTCAGGGACAAGTTACCTAAATTAGGGCTTAAACATACGTGGAGATCCAACCCTGTGGTTCTCTTCAGCAGGTAATTTTTAGGTATAGAGTCGTAAGGACTAGGGAACTTGGTAATAACTTTAGTGCGAGGTGCCAAGTTGCAGCTGGTTGTTAGGGAAGGGGCTGGCTGTTTAATCAGAGAGGATACCTTCCCTAGTCCGACAATGTGAAGATACCTGGTCAGTACTGGTTTAGTTAACAGAGGGGTATCCACTTTTAGAGCCAATCAAGACTTCCAAAGAATTCTTTACTCAAGCCACTCATTGACTTATATGGGGCCATATATTTGAATGGAATCAATAGGACCCTGATCTATTCCTCCAACTTGCTCCATGACATTTTCCAATCTGGCTTCTTGTCCCAACACTCAACAGACACATTTCTCACTGAAGTCACTAATGACTTGCTAACTGCCAAATAAGAGGGCCACTTCTCTATTCGTATTCTCCTGGGTCTCTCCGCTACCTTTGACTACCCTCTCCTTATCCTAATTCTCCACTCTCTTGGCATCCGTAACACTGCTCTCTTAGTTCACATCATATCTCGAAAATCGAACATTTAGTGTGTCCTTCTCTTGCTCCTCTTCATCGCCTCACCCTCTGACTGTTGGTATACCCCAAGGTTCTGTCCTAGGTCCACTCTTTTTCTACATCTATACTTCCTTGCTTGGTACCCTAATTAATTATTTTTAAATTTCAATACCATCTATATGTAGATTACACCCAAGCTACCTTTCTGCACCAAATATACACCTTTCTTCTAGCTCATGTTAACGAATGCTCTCTAGCATATCCTCCTGTATGTCTGCCCGTCAACTCAAACTCGATATGTCAGAGACGGAGCTCTTCCCACCATCTTCCAGAGCTTCCACACCGCACATATCTCTCAACGTTGACAATGTCATCATCACGCCCACCTCTCAGACCTGTTGTTTTTTTAATTTAGTTTTTTATTCCTCAGATACAATCCATCAATAAATCTTGTCATTTTCAACTAAAAAACATTTCCAAAATATGTCACTTTCTCTCTCAAGACACAACCAAAATTCTAATACACTCTCTTATCATATCCCACCTCGACTATTGCAACTCTTTCCTTGCTGCCTGCCCATCACCTGTCTCTCTCCAATCCATAATGAATGCCTCTGCTAGACTCATCTACCATACTTATCGCTCGTTGTCTGCAGCTCCTCTCTGTCAGTCACTCCACTGGCTTCCCATAGCCTCTAGAATAACATTTGAAATCATGACCTTAATATATAAAGCCTTCAAAAATAATGCACCCCCTTATATATCTGCTCTTGTCTTTAAATACTCTCCCAACTGTCCTCTTCGCTCTGCTAATGACTTTCTTCCTCTCTTGTCACCTCTCACATTCCTGCCATCGGGAATTTTCTCAACTATCCTCCTGCCTCAAATGCTTCAAAACCTCACTAAAAAATCATCTATTTAAAGAAGCATATCACCTTCAGCCTTAATGTATGCAATATATTGTACCTCACCTTTCCATACCCTGTAGACTGTAAGGTTTTAATCTGATTGGGTGCTTTAGAGAACGCACTTTGTATGCTTGATTTTAAACTCAACAGGGCCCTCCATTCTTTTGTAATTTGTTAAATTTGTTTTTGACTTGTATCTATCATATTTAGTGCTACAGAATATGTCGGCGCATTACAAATAAAGGTTAATAATAATAAAATAATTATTTGATAGTTAAAAAGGAATCACAGTGATGATCACTTGATCCCAATTGTTTGTTGAAGTAAATGACTGCAAAGTTGTATTTTGACAGCAATAACAAGTCCTGTGATATCTCAATTCACCACCCACAACTCCATGGATGTCTGAGCTCTATGTGTTGACAGTGGCCACGCGTTCGCTACCGGCTGGTGCCTATCTTGATAGCACATGCTAGGATGAAGGCATAGCTGCGGTGAGAGATTTGGCAAGCTCTTAAAGTGGTACTAACTAAATATCACATTGGGACAATAAAGGTTACTTAGATCTACATTCACTTTTACTTAAATAAATTACTAGGGCTCCTGGAAGTCTGATAGCCTTTCCCTGGACCTCTGAAGCATCCCCAACCCCAACAACCTGGTATCCCACAACTCTTACTATTCCCTGAGGTCTCAGGCAATATTCTTTATTATATTCCTTGGGAAAAATCTGACATTTTGACACCAGACATGCCTGGGTGTTTCTCACACATTACTCCCACATGTGATACATATATGCTATAAACATGACCACGGCCAACAATAACCAACATATGCCAATCCATGTATCAAATCCAATGCCAATCCATGTATCCAAGGGTTTTGGACAATGTTTGTGAGGAGAAGAGATTAACTGTTCCATGTCAACCCATGCCCCCAGGGCTCACAGTATTTTACCATTGGGACACCCTGAGTATCACATTGTTTCTACAATAACTTTTTATGCTGAATTCAAATATGCAATCAGAATTTTGCTATCACTCACAGTTTTTCAGGGATTAAGCTTTTTATTAATAAATAGAAAGATTCTACCTATTTTCTAACAATAACTTTTTTCACAATAATGATTTTTTATATATTTTATTAATCTGCAGGCAGTTGGTAGACAGAATGGCAGCCAGACAGACGATGCGTGATGCATCTTATTGTGTCATGAACACAGCACTATTCAGAGAAACCGATGTTAGCAATAGGCTGACATTCATTGTGTACATATTGTGCTAGGTTTAGTTCTCTTTTGCCTAGCGATTAGATTACTGTGCCCCTGCAGTGTGGTGGATACGGTGTCATTATTCAAAGGACTTAAAGGAATTAAAAAATTACAAAAATAGTATGAAGCATAATTATTTAAATTTAAGAAAATGCATGAACAAATGCATATTAAATATTATGAACTAGCTACTTTAAGGCTGGGAATGCTGTTCCTTTGGCGCTCATCGTGAGCCCTGTGTCTCTATCCACACCTGTGTCTTTCGCCTCTGTGTCTCTGCTACAGTTTTGCTTGTCTTGCAATGAGTGGCTTCAGGTGCATTTTTACTGGCTTTGGCTAAGTGTTACTGGTTTCGGGGTCGTTTTCATGCAGTTAAATTTTTTCGGCCGCCATTTTTTTCCTTGCTTAGACGATTTTCCAAATATTCCTCAAATTAACATCCAATCTCACTCCCAGGCTCCCTGGCTCTCCCCGTGTGCTGTGTGTGCGTGTTTTTTAATTATTTGCCATTTTTAGTGTTCATTCCAGTTTGTTGGTTCAGCCATTAAAGTCGTAATTTACTGTCTTACAGCGCCTATGGCGCTGATCACGAGCCCTGTAAGTAGCACCTTCAGCGCTCATTGCAGCTTAAGTCATGCAGGCCTTTGGCGCTCATCGCGAGTCCTGCAATATTTAACATTGCGTGACCAACATTTGTAAGATCCACAACTATTATATGTTTAAGTGTAAATGCTATTCTCCAACAAAAGCACAGCATATTCCAACTGATAGACAGAAAAATCATAAACTAGTCTGTGAAGAACCTTAGCAATTTCCAAGTGGTGCTTGGGAAGAAAAGTTTGAGAACTGCTAATCAAGATCGTAATCATAACTTATTTTCCAAATTATATTACACTCCATAAAGCATCATACTGTCTATTGGTGTCTGATCTATGATCTAGAGGTGTTAGATAAATACAGTGCCGGATTACTCAGTTATTTGCTTTTACCTTTAAAAAGGTTTTTATGCAAAATCTAAAATGAGGGGAATTTCTAACTAACACCCATTACCAACCTCTATCTGGTAGGTGGGGAGGGTGTCTACACAATGTCTTTATCTAAATAGAAAATCTATGAAACAACATACCCACTGACTTAACATAAAGGGACATGAAGATCGGAAATGTAGTTCATGCCAAATTTTCAAAACGGTTCTTTTTAAAGAATAAACATTCTAAGGAAGACTGAAGTTATCATTTGTCCATCAGAGACCCTCCAATACATTCTTAGGCAAGTTATGGGACATTATCAGTTTATGAAGCTTGTCAAAGGAGTACCAATTTGATGAAGATGACATTTCAATGCAGCATTAGTTGATTGAGGAGTCAGGCAGTGACAGTCTGTTTTAAGGGCTTGAGTTGAATGCCAGTTCAAGCCTTCATATCAACCAATCACAGACTGAATTGATGGGATAGGTAGACATGAGTGCATTTCTTTTCAGCCAATCAACTAAATATTCTTTATTTTCTCCACATGGCCCATGAGGATGCACTCTTGGAAGGACTCTTAGTTGTGTTTTCTTATTTTAACTCATTGCTGGTGTTTTCGGCTACACTTGCATATTTCTTTAAGAAATATATCATGTACCCAACGCTGGTGAATTAAATCCACAACTGGCATTGCGAGTAATTATTAAAGGACTGCCAAGTATAATTTTTATAATACGCTCATTTGAAGAGCTTGAACATTTAGTTTTAACTGCTTTATTCATTCAATTTTCCCTTACTCTTGGAGGAAATATGCTTTTATTTATAACGGGATTAAAAAACAAAACAAGCTTTGCCTGGCATTTTGGTTCTGGCCTGCCTTATGGTGCGAAAATAAACTGAGGTTCATGAGATCACCTCTGCAATGGCACAAGTGAGCAAAAGGAGTCTGCACCCTGAGTTTATATTATCCAAAAGGACACACAAGTAATGTCTGTGCTCAGATATTTCTCTCACTATTTGTTCTGTCATAATATGATTAGTCAGCAGAGATAATGAGTGAATATGTATAAGACTTCACTTCAGTTCTATTGAATGCCACCATAATAATGTTGAGGCTCTTAACAATCCTGTAAAATAACAGTGAATCATCCCCAAATTGAACAAGCAGTCTAACCAAAGATACAAGCAAAGTTTGCTAAAATAAAGATTTTTTTTTTTTTTTAAAGTTGATATGCTGTAAATTTGATACACACTTCTTTTTTTTCTAAACTAATAGACTACATTTTCTAGCAAAAATACGATGGAAATGCAATTCACCTCAGTATAATAAATAATATATCTCTGTTGGCTGTTTTTGACGCAAAATAAAACCAAAACATTCGTTATAACATCCAGGTATTCTATAATATACAATTATATCCAGTTCTAACATTTTTGGAAAACACTGCAATCCTTAAAAATATTTTGGTCTGTATTTCCACTGTAAACTGGCGCTCTTATTCTGAATTCACCTTTTCAAATGTATGATGGGTAAAACAAGATTCGTTACATCATTTTAAAGTCTATTTTATTAAATATTATTATCCTTTCTTTGTATTGCGCCAGCATATTCCATAGCGCTGTACAGGGGTTAAGTCCAAGGCAAAAACAATTTTTACACATTGCAAAAGAATAGAGGGCCCTGTCTTTGAGCTTAAAATCAAATGTACGCAGTGCTTCCCCTAATATCACCTTACAAGATTGAAAACTCACACTTACAATCCAAAGGCTTTGGATGCACTACAGGAGCGTGATAGATATGTTGTGCATATAAAGACTAAATATGATAAGCTTCTTTAAACAGTTGCATGTTAGTGAGATTTTGAAGGTTTTGATGCTGGAAGATAGTCTAGTGGAGTGTGGTAAGGAGTTCCAAAGAATAAGGGCAGCACAAGAAAATTGAGGAAAGGGTGATGTTTGGATGCTGTGGGTGTGTTGAGAGGAAGGAGTGTGTAAGCCACATCTTGAGGAGAATTTGTTTTGAATGTTTTCAATTTTATGTCTATGGTGGTTGAAAAGTCTTCAGACGTGAGAGAGAAAGGGGCTGGAGGTGGAGAGTTTTGAATGTGGCAAACAAACGTGTGGGGTTGGAGGACAGATTCAGTATTAATGAGGAGAAGTTGCACTGTTTGGCAAGATTGAGGGTATAGAAGTAGGAGCGCAAAATAAACTTGTAATGGAGGAAGTCTGCTGAAGTTCGACATTTCCTCCATAGTCGTTCAGCAGTGCGGGATCAACTTTGTATATATTGTGTTTGTGAAGTGTGCCATGGATGTAGCTGAGAGTGATGGCCTCTGCTGTGGTTATGGGGTCAAGAGTGTCAAGGGTAGAAGTCATGTTGTGGGTCAAGTGTTTGCAGTTTCTGTGGGTAATGGTGGCGAGGCTGAAGAGGATGGTGTGGTGAGGTTGCAAGTTAGGAGGAGGTGGTGGTCAGATAGAGGGAGTGGGCAGATGACAAGGTTGGAGGTTGTTCAGAGATTGGTAAAAAATAAGGTCAGCAAGGTTTCAATCACAGCGAGTTGGGGGATCGGTCCATTGTGATAGGCAGAGGGAAGAGGTGAGTGAAGTAGTTTGGTGGCTGCCAGGGAGGAGGGAGTGTCAGTGGCAAGGTTGAAATCATTAAGAAAGAGTGAAAAAAAGTTGGAGGAGAGAAATTGAGGGAACCAGGTGGAAAAAGTGATCCAGAAATTGAGAGGGTGGTCCAGGCGGGCGATAGATCACAGCAATACATAGAGAGAGATGGGTGTGAAGAGGCGGATAGTGTGAACTTTAAAAGAAGAGCATTGGCGAGAGGGAACAGGAGGTATGGAATGAAATGTGCAGAGCGAGGAAAGTAATACACCCACGCCCCCTAGTTTGTTCCCAGGTGTAGGTGTGTGACTGAAGTGTAAGCCACCATGTGAGAGTGCTGAAGACAGTGTCTGGTGGAGAGAGACAGGTTTCAGTGAGAGACAGCTTGAGAGAGTTGGAAAGCTTATCAAAAAAAGCACATCAACAGCAAACCCCTTATATAAATACCTCAAACAAGCAAAAAACTACATTACACACCAAAACAGCAGCAGTGTTCACAATCTGGTCTTCAAATTTCAGTTGAGACTACTCAATCTACTGTAATTACTTACGGTTTTTAAACACAGAATAAACAGTTCATTTTGAGACTAACAGCTTGTTTTAGTTGTGTTTTACATGAAAAATATCAAATAAAATATAACTGAAAGGAACAGGAACTGCTCAGAAAATACATAGTTCTGTAGATGTCATTAGCAGATAGGTATGACTCTTACATCTATATTACTGCTCATTGGCTCAGAGGGGCAAGCCCCCAAATTAGTTCAACATTTGAATCAGTTTTCATCTTCTTTCATTGTATCATTTGAAACAATACAGCACACCATGGTACATTACTAAATACCCTCTTTCAGATGCAATAAAGACAAATGGTTTCAATATCCCTTTAAATTATACATAATAAATGATATATTGCCAAAAAAAGCTATGCTTTCCATCTATGCATCTTTCCTTTTATGAGTACTCCAGTCTGTGCTGGTGGTGTGCTAGAGTTCTCATAACAGGAAAGGACAATATATGTTATGGTGCCTTTTAATGCTAAATGTAATGTATTCTTCCCCGTGCCACAGTGTACTAAGGCTGGTTTGCAAATGATCCCACCTCCGCATGCTCACTGCAGTATGCAACAAGAAATCACTGCACTAGTATCTGACGTCAGAGCACCCGGCAACAGCACTATATCTTTTTCTGATTGGCTGAGTCTGATTGTGTCATGAAACTCCACTAAGGATGTTATCCTGGCCCCGTGTCACCAGGTGGCGCACCATCACTTACCTCTGTCCTGTCACAGTTTGGTATTATAAGCAGTTATGGACATCAGAGGCAGCAGCCGTCTTGCATTTATGTCTTTGTGATAAAAATGGATCCAAATGTTCCCAGGTGGCTCTGTTAGTTACAAGTCACCAGAGCGACTCCAGCAGAGGATTCCATTTATGGGAAAGTTACATTCCGGTATCCAAGCAACGGTGTCATGGATAGTGGGCGTGGTAACCTGACGTTGCCGTCCCATGGGCGTTATGATTGGGTGAGAGAGAGATGTCAGAGGGCAATAGGTTGCACTGTATTTGTCAAAGCCTCAGCTTGCAGGGAGAGAGCGCTCATTGTATAGACTGTGGCCCAAAGTCCCTGACTAGAATACCATGTATATATGTAAAATAATCCTTATACAGAAAGTGTTAGCAATGTGGCATGTTGCAGTGTTATAAATAATTACATAGTATCCGGATATAACAGGTTTATCTGGACTTTATACTGTTTGTGATGAAGTTTAATGGCATATATTTAAAATTAAAGGCATATGGAAGTTTTCTGGATTTTACTAGGTATGTAATACACATGCATATCTATTTACTTTTATGTACTTTATTTTATTAAGAAGGGCATATAAACTATGTGGATCTTTTCTATTAGTTGACATCAACCCTTAACCTTAAGCCATAACCAAAACTCTAATCCCTAACCCTAAATCTAAGGAACTGGCTAAAACTTCTGCCGAAATTGACTCAAATCTCGGCCACCACCTACAAATATTACCTGCTTGTGTCTGCCCACTGCAGCTCACGAAGACACAGTATTTATTCTAACTTTGCATCTATTTGTTTGCTTAAAGTAATTTTGGGCCAGCATAAATACAAATAGATTTTATATATGACATATAAAACAAGGTGTATTCTCTTTGTATACCAATATTGAAACCAGTGGGACTTGTAATCCTTTTTTCATGCCTAAAGTAAACATAAATATACTTTACTAGCAACTTGCCCGTCAAAAATGACGGCATAAAAATTGGAAGCCTTGCAATGATATTGTTTGCCGCACAGTGCGAGCCTCGCTATGCACGGCTTCTCTCTCCTTCCCTTCTTCTGTGTCCTCTCCCTCCCTCTTCTGTCTGCGAGCCTTGCAATAAGCGCCTTCAGCACCCATTGCAGGCCTCGCAATGAGCGCCCTTGGCGCCCATTGCCAGGCTCCCGTCACAAATGACGGGATAATATTTAATCTCGCCCCCCCCCCCCCCCCGTGTCTCATCCGCCACTCCCTCACCTGTGTCTCTTTGCTCCCCTCTGCCTCCCCTGTGTCTTTTTCCCCCCACTGCCTCCTCAGTGTCTATTCCCCCTCACTCTCCCTCCCCTGTCTCTCTGCCCCCTCCCTTTGCCTCTCATTTGCCATTTACATATTTGAAAACATTTGTGGGCTCGGGGAAATTGAGCAATTGAATAGCAATTTGTGATTTTAGCCTTGAGGGCTTGAAAAAAAGTTACAGGTTTAACCGCCACCATTTTTTTTTCAAGCCCGTAACTCGGAGACCACAAAAAGACACCAATTGAATAGCAAATTAGCTTGCAATCTCTCTTATGGGCTCCCTGCCTCTCCCCCTGCGCCCATTGCAGCCTTCGCATGTCCTCCCTCTCTCCCTTGTGGGCCTATTGCAGGCCTTGCAGGTTTAACAGTTGCCATTTTTTTCGGCCGTTGTTTTTCAAGCCTGCAACTTTTGGGCCTCGCCATGAGCACCATCCTCTCCCCCTCTACCTTACGGGCCTCGCCTTTGGTGCTAATTGCGGGCCGTAGCATGTGCTCTGCGCAAGCCCGGAACTTTGCGAACGTTTCACACAAATCGCAACTATATATATCATGTAAGGAGACATACTCTGTGTAGACCAGTATTAAATTTGTTTAACAATTAAAATACATAACTTTTTCAAGTTTTAAAATTTAAGACACGTAGGGCCTCATTCAATTGTGATTTGGCCAATTGAATAGGGCTCTATATAAGCACATAGCATATTTTTTTTACAGAAGTTTTTAGTTAGTGAACTTCTATCCAAAAGCAAGGTCTTCACTAACAAAAAACTTCTGTAAAAAAATATGCTATGTGCTTATATAGAGCCCTATTCAATTGGCCAAATCACAATTGATTGAGGCCCACAGTAAATGTAACAATTTGTAATTATTTTTGAGGTTCTATACAAAAATGTCCCATTAAAGAACCAATGTACAATAACAATATATAAGCTTTGAAAATTTTAGGGTAACAGCATAAGTAAACATGAAAAAAGTAATTTAACCTGGTTTTAATCAAAAAATTAATTGGGATGCCTTTACGCTACCCTGGAGGCACAGATAAACAGCACCCTCATGATCCAGCTCTGAGGAAGTGATGGATTATTTTACTCATATACAAAACAAATTCAGATTTTCTCAAAAATCTGTTTTGATTTCTATGGCTTACACAGCTGATAATGTTATTATTTGTTACTGACTTTACAATAAATGTACCTTTTTTCCTGAAGTACAGTAGTCATTAAATGCAACCTGTAGTCACCAGCAAAAGACTATGAAAGTATAACATAACCATGACAAAGTTGTATTAGTACATGTACTTGCTGATACGTAAATATTACCAGCAATACCGAAGCTGTGTATACTATTATACTATGCTAAATAATCATAAAACTATACTATACTAAATCATTTGTAAGTGTATTACCATCTCTCCATATATTTTGTACAGCATTACACGGCTATATTTTCTCTTCATTCCAGTTCTGCAGATTCCATAAATGGTAAAAATGAAATACATTATTTAAAACAGTCCTAATATTTAACTCGGACCCAAAGCAGAACACAGGAAAGATACAGACCCAGAACTTTCCTGTTACCTGAGCTCTAGCAGTGGCCTCCATCAGCCAATAGGTGGTGCAGACGAGATGTTAGCCAATTTCCTACCTTTAGAGTTTAGGGTTAGGGCTGGGGATTAGTGTTAGGGCTAGGTTTATGGTTGGGGGTTATGGTTTAGAGTTGGGGTTTAGGTTTGTGGCTGTAGGGTAGTGGCAGAAGATAAGCTTTATACTAAGAAAAAAATTGACTGTAACAAAAAATGTACTATTGCTGCTGTCGGGCACAAAACAGGAAAACATCCCATACCTAGTAAAATCTAGAAAACTTCCATATGCCTTTAAGTTTAAATGTATGCCATTAAACGGTTTAACTTCATACACAAACAGTATAAAGTCAAGATGAACCTGGTATAACAGGACACTATGTCATTATTTATAACACTTCAACATGCCACATTGCTAACACTTTCTGTATAAGGATTATTTTACATATACTGTTATAAGCACTCCAGCCTGTGCTGGTGGTGTGCTAGAGTCCTCATAACAGGAAAGGACAATGTATGTTATGGTGACTTTCCATGCTAAATGTAATGTATTCTTCCCCGTGCCACAGTGTACTAAGGCTGGTTTGCAAATGATCCCACCTCCGCATGCTCACTGCAGTATGCAACAAGAAATCACTGCACTAGTATCTGACGTCAGAGCACCCGGCAACAGCACTATATCTTTTTCTGATTGGCTGAGTCTGATTGTGTCATGAAACTCCACTAAGGATGTTATCCTGCCCCGTGTCACCAGGTGGCGCACCATCACTTACCTCTGTCCTGTCACAGTTTGGGATTATAAGCAGTTATGGACATCAGAGGCAGCAGCCGTCTTGCATTTATGTCTTTGTGATAAAAATGGATCCAAATGTTCCCAGGTGTCTCCGTTAGTTACAAGTCACCAGAGCGACTCCAGCAGAGGATTCCATTTATGGGAAAGTTACATTCCGGTATCCAAGCAACTGTGTCAGGGAAAGTGGGCGTGGTAACCTGACGTTGCCGTCCCATGGGCGTTTTGATTGGGTTAGAGAGAGATGTCAGAGGGCAATAGGTTGCACTGCATTTGTCAAAGCCTCAGCTTGCAGGGAGAGAGCGCTCATAATGTACAGACTGTAGCCCAAAGTCCCTGACTATAATACCATGTATATATGTAAAGTGTTATACATAATTACATAGTGTCCAGTTATAACAGGTTCATCTGGACTTTATACTGTTTGTGGATGAAATTAAACCGTTTCATGGCATACATTTAAAATTAAAGGCATATGGAAGTTTTCTGGATTTTACTAGGTATGGGATCTTTCCTGTTTTCTGCCCGACAGCAGTGGTAGTCAATTTCTTGTTACAGTCAATTTCTTCTTAGTGTAAAGCTTATCTCCTGCCACTACTCTAAGCCACCAACCCTAAAGTCCAACCCTAACCCTAAACCCCAACTCTAAACCATAATCCCCAACCCTAGCCCTAATACTAATCCCCAACCCTAACCCTAAACGATAAAGGTAGGAAATTGGCTAAAATCTCGGCTGCACCACCTAGTGGCTGATGGCGGCCACTGCTGGAAGCCAGCTAAAAGGAAAGTTCTGGGTCCGTTTTCTGCCATGGGTCAGAGTTAAATATTAGGACTGTTTTAAGTAATGTATTTCTTGTTTACCATTTTTTGAATCTGCAAAACTGCAATGAAGAGAAAATATAGCCGTGTAATGCTGTACAAAATATATGGAGAGATGGTAATACACTTACAAATGATTTTAGTATAGTTTTATGATTATTTAGCACTAGCGAATTGCCCGTCAAAAAATGACGGCAATGAAATTGTAAGTGAGCTAATGCTGTTTGGTGTATAATTAAGAAATAAATAATACATTAATAAATTAATATACTTTACCTATTTTCAAGTTATATATGCAGGAAGCATTGTGTTGAAGAGCTGTCAATGTGTTTTGATGTTGCTGCAGCATTAGTGGTGTGGAGCTGCTGTGTAAGCGTGCTGAATGTGTGCAGTGTAATAGTGTGCGTGCGCGAGACCAAACCGTTAGCCGAGTTGTGTACTTCTGCATTAAAATGGCGGCAAATGTGTGGTATGCGTCTGTAGCGGAATATCCGTAGATGTTTTGCGTGTTTCCTGTGGTGTTTTGCGTGTTTAGAGTGCTGTAGCCTCGTTTTCGTTTTCTTCGTCGGCCATTTTTTCTCACTTAAAGAATTTTCGAGTGTCTAAACTCTTTTATTTTTAGTTAAATTAAGGTGTAACTTCAGTTTTTGAGGTCCTGGATGCCCCCTTCGGCGCTCCATGCCAGCAACTGAGGCCCCGCTTTGCGAGGGCAGCGGGTCGCTATGCGAGCCCGCAAGCGTTAGCAACAACTCGTACGCTCACAACTATATATGTGATGATAGTATAATTGTATACACAGCTTCGGTATTGCTGGTAATAATTACATATCAGCAAGTACATGTACTAATATAACTTTGTCATGGTTATGTTATACTTTCATAGTCTTTTCCTGGTGACTACAGGCTGCATTTAATGACTACTGTACTTCAGGAAAAAAAGGTACATTTATTGTAAAGTGAGTAACAAATAATAACATTATCAGCTGTGTAAGCCATAGAAATCAAAACAGATTTTTGAGAAAATCTGAATTTGTTTTGTATATGAGTAAAATAATCCATCACTTCCTCAGAGCTGGATCATGAGGGTGCTGTTTATCTGTGCCTCCAGGGTAGTGTAAAGGCATCCCAATTTATTTTTTTATTAAAATCATGTTTACTTATGCTGTTACCCTAACATTTTCCAAGCTTATATATTGTTATTGTACATTGGTTCTTTAATGGGAATTTTTTTGTATAAAATCTGCAAAAAATAAAGTCAAAACAAACACTTTTAAACACATCAAAAGTTTGTTTCATGCCGCGGCCCGCAATGAGCGCCAAAGGAGCTCATCGCGAGGCCCGTAAGGTAGAGGGGAGAGAGGGTGGCACTCATTGCAAGGCCGAAAGTTGCTGGTTGAAAAAAAAGGCCGATAAAAATGGTGATGGTTAAACACGTGAGGCTTGCAATAGGCCCACAAGGGGGGACAGACGAGGGTCGCAATGGGCACAGAGGGAGAGGCAGGGAGCCCGTAAATTAGGTTACAAGCTAATTTGCTATTCAATTGGTCTCTTTTTGTGGTCTCTGAACGGCTTCCGAGTTACGGGCTTGAAAAAAAATGGCGGCAGTTAAACCTGTTACTTTTTTTCAAGCCTGCAAGGCTAAAATCACAAATCACTATTCAATTGCTCAATTTCCCCAAGTCTGGAAATGTTTTCAAACATGTAAAGGGCAAATGAGAGATAGGAAAGAGAGAGACGGGGAGGGAGAGGGGGGAAATAGACACAGGGGAGGAGATAGGGAGGGAAACAGGGAAAGAGACACTGAGGAGGGAGTGGGGGGAAATAGACACAGGGGAGGGAGAGGGGGCAAAGAGACACAGGGGAGGGGGGAAAGAGACACAGGGGCTGGAAATAGGGGAACGAGAAATAAGGGAGGGAGAGAGGGGGAAAGAGACATAGGAGAGAGAGGGGAAAGAGACACAGGGGAGGGAGGGGGCAAGAGACACAGGAGAGGGGGGAGAGACAAAAGGGAGGGAGAGGGTGGGAAATAGACACAGGGGAGGGAGATAGGGGAAAACACAGGGGAGGGAGAGGGGGGCAAAGAGACACTGGGGAGGGAGTGGGGGAAAGAGACACAGGGGAGGGAGAGGGGGATAATAGACACAGAGGAGGGAGAGGGGGGAAGAGACACAGGGTTGGGAGAGGGGGAAGAGACACAGGTGAGGGAGTGGCGTAAGAGACACAGGGGGAGCCTTGCAAATAGGCGCCAAGGGGGCTATGGGTGCTGAAGGCGCTAATTGCAAGACTTGCCGAGAGGAGAGAGTAGGAGAGAAGAGGGAGGACACAAAAGAAGGGAAGGAGAGAAAGAGAAGCATAGCGAGGCTCACACTGTGTGGCAAACAACATTATTGCGAGGCTTCCAATTTTTATGCCGCCATTTTTTACGGGCAAGTTGCTAGTAAAGTATATTTATGTTTATTTTGGGCATGGAAAAAGGATTAACAGTCCCACTGGTTTCAATATTGGTATACAAAGAGAACATACCCTGTTTTATATACCATATATTAAATCTATTTGTATTTATGCCTTAGATTGTAAGTTTGCGAGTTTTCAATTGTGTGTCAGCGTCTTCGAAACAAGCACTATGTGCATTTGATTATATGCTCAAAAACAGGGCCCTCCATTCTTTATAAGGTGTTAAGTTTGTTTTTTGCCATGTACTAAACCCCTGTACAGCGCTACGGAATATGTTGGCGCAATATAAATAAAGACAATAATAATTATGCTGGCCCAAATTTACTTCAGGCATACAAATAGATGCAAAGTTAGAATAAATACTGTGTCTTCATGAGCTAGATGGCGAGGCCAAGATTTGAGTCAATTTCGGCAGAAGTTTTAGTCAGTTTCCTAGCTTTAGGATTAGGGATTAGAGTTTTGGTTAAGGTTACGGTTTAAGGTTAGGGTTCAGGGTTGGGGTTTAGGGTTAGGGTACTGCCAGATGACAAGTTGAAGCAGCTTTAAGAGTGGTCCAAAATTTCGAAGATTTATGTAAAATACTCACCAAAATTACAAGGCAAGATTTGCAGGTCTTAGGTATTGGTACTAAGTACTGGAACAACATGTTCAGATTTTTTTAGCATGGATATTAGGTGGTTAATCATTTGTGGTTTAATATACTGTATGTTTACAAGGGGTTCCCTAGTAATCCAGTGGTTAGGATTCAGTGCTTGCACTGCTGCAATGTGGGTTCGATTCCAGTAGGGAAACAAGAGGTCAGCAGGGTTAGGTTTGGTCAGTACTTGGATGGGAGACCACCTTGTAAAACCAGGAGCTGTATGCTGTGGCTCACTGGAAAAGGAGCTGGCAACCCACTGCCATGAATACCTAGTGGATCAGCATGGTGTGTTACAGTCCATGAGGCCACGGAGAGTTGGACACAAGTGGATGATGCAAACATAGATACCTGTGTTTACAAAGTATCATGTATTTGTTTTATTTCTTTAACCAGATTATCATTATTACTTACTAGTAACTTGACCGTCAAAAATGACGGGTTAATATTTATTGTGTCTCTTCCCCCCCCCTCTCTCCTGTGTCTCTTCCCCCTTCTCCTCCCCTGTGTCTCTCCCCCCTCCCTCCCATGTCTTCCCCACTCCCCTGTGTCTCCCCCCCCTCCCCTGTGTCTCTTTCCCCTCCTCCCTCCCTCCACTGTGTCTCTTTCCCCCTCTCCCTCCCCTATGTCTCTTCCCCTGACTCCCTCCCCTGTATCTCTTTCCCTCTTCCCTGTGTCTCTTCACTTTCTCCTTCTTCCCCTGTGTCTCTTCCCCCCTCCCCTGTGTCTCTTCTCCCCTCCCCTGTGTCTCTTCTCCCCCTCCCCTGTGTCTCTCCCCATCGTGTCTCTTCTCTCATCCCGTGTCTCTTTCCTCCTCCCATGTGTCTCTCCCCCTCCCCTGTGTCTCTTCCCCCTCCCCTGTGTCTCTCTTTCCCTCCCATGTGTCTCTTTCCCCCCACTCCCCCTGTTTCTCCCCCTCCTCTGTGTCTCTTCCCCTTCCCCTGTGTCTCTTCCCACCCTCACATGTGTCTCTTTTCCCCCACTTCCTCCCGTTTCTCTTCCCCCCCTCCTCCCTCCCCTGTGTCTCTTCCCCCATCCCGTGTGTCTTTCCCCCCTGCCCTGTGTCTATTCAGTGTTTTTTAAAATAAATGCCCTGTTACAACGCATGTTATAAAGCACCATTGCTAATTGTTTTTTGTGATATATGCCCTGTTACACAGCATGCTATAGGGTAAAAGTTCAGGTCGACCGCACACTAAAGTAGCACAAGGATTCTATGATATACATTATAAAATATCAGTTTGCTTTGAATATTCTATGTCATCTGAGAAACAAGAGAGTTTACAGCAAAAACACAGTTGGGAATGATCGGAGAATACAGTTTGATTGGTGAAAGCGATTAATGTATTTATTATATATATACTAGCGACTTGCCCGTCAAAAATGACGGGGCAATAACATTTTAAGCCATGGGAATGCTTAATGTTTGACACACAATGTAAACCGTTTTGTACTCTGAGCTCCTTCAGCGCTCATCTCGTGCCTCTCCTGTCGTGTATTTTTGGTCCTCTGAGCACCTTCATCAGTCATGGTAGAGATATATATATATATATTTATGTATATGTAGTTAAGTAATAATGAATTATTTATTGAATAAATTCATATACCGTATATACTTGAGTATAAGCCGTGTCTCTCTAACTCCCCTGTGTCTTTCTAAACCCCTCCCCGTGTCTCTCTAATGAGGTGGGGGGTTGAGGAGGGTGATAAGGGAGGGGGGAAGAGACACAGGGAAGGGAGGGGGGGGGAAGAGACACAGGGAAGGGAGAGGGGGGAAGAGACACAGGGAAGGGAGAGGGAGAAGAGACACAGGGAAGGGAGAGGGGGGGGAAAAGACACAGGGAAGGGAGAGGGGTGAAGAGACACAGGGAAGGGAGAGGGGAGAAGAGACACAGGGAGCAGCACATTTCCCACCCTCGGCTTATACTCGAGTCACTCATTTTTCCCAGTATTTTGTGGTAAAATAGGTGCCTCGACTTATACTCAGGTCGGCTTATACTCGAGTATATACGGTACTTTAAATATTTATAATTAATATATGCAGCCAGCAATAGGCTGAAGAGCTAACAATCTGTTTGTATTTTCCGTCTGCACAGAATATACATTGTGAGTGTTGGTGCCCTGCTTATAAAGTGTAATGAATGTTTAAGCTGTGCATTCTAAATAGGCTGCGTGCGCGAGGTAAAGCCTTTGGTTTAGTGTGTAAAGTGGCATTGTATAGTCGTAATGTTATTAATGTGTTATGCGTCTCGTGAGCATTTTCCGGCTTGTGTAATACTGTATTTTGTAGGTCGTAGTGTGATGTGTAGAGTGCTACATGTTTGGCAGTGTTTTGCACGGTCCGGGGTCGTGTAGCCTTGTTTTCATGTTTTTCGGTGTTCGGTGTTTTTCTCGCTTAGGCGATTTTCGAGTGGCGAAAGTCGTCTAAATCGGCTTAAATTCGCGTTCCGCCTCACTCCAAGACGTCCCGTGCTGTGTGTGATGTTTTTGTAATTTTTTGGGGTGTATTTAGTGTGTTTTTATTGTTTTTGCAGTTCTTCCGTAAATCTTGTATTTTTTTTTCTAAGTCCCGCGTCTTGTAATTTATTTTTTTTTCTAAGTCCTGCGTTTGTCAACCGCTTGCACGTCAAGGTGATCCCGTGTTTAGTAAGTGTTTTGTGGCTAAGTCCTGCGTGTTTCATTGCCTCATCGTGTTTGTGGTGACAGTTGTAGCGCGTTGTAGTGCCTTAACGGCTACGCGTTAACAGCTTGCCTCGCTTTGCTAGGCTCGCAGCGATGAGCGCCGCCTAACATGCAAAGTGTGAAGACGTCTCGCAGTTTGACAACTATTATATGTGATAAGTAATGGAATTAATTTTAGAATTTCCCTGAAGAAGTCGCTTAAGCAGGACAATAATTATAGAGATATAAAGTTGTGATTATTTATATTTACAAAGTTTTAGTCTATGTCAGTGTCTGTTACCCTAACTATTCAGTGTTGTGGTGATCTAGAAAAAAAACGCTTTCATCTTCAACTGAGAGCACCTGGAGCTGGAAAGAAGAAGACCTGCTGACCGGATGACAAACATTGTAAAATGCTTTTTTGATACTACATTTTGTGACTGAGCAATCCTCTGGTTTTAATAAATATCGTTAACACAGGATTGAGGTCTGAGCTTTGACTAGGCCATTCCAACACATTTACACGTTTCCCCTTAAACCACTCAAGTGTTGCTTTAGCAGTGTGTTTGTGGTCATTGTCCTGCTGGAAGGTGAACCTCTGTCAACTCTGACCGGTTTCCCAGTCCCGGCTGCTGAAAAACATCCCCACAGCATGATGCTGCCACCACCATATTGCACTGTGGGGATGGTGTTCTTTGGGTGATGTGATGTGTTGGGTTTGCTCCAGACATAGCGTTTTCTTTAATGGCCAAAAAGTTACATTTTAGTCTCATCAGACCAGAGCACCTTCCTCCATACATTTTGGGAGTCTCCCACATGCCTTTTCGCAAACTCAAAACGTGTCATTTTGTTTTTTGCTGAAAGTAATGGCTTTCTTCTGGCCACTCTGCCATAAAGCCCAACTCTATAGAGCGTACGGCTTATTGTCGTCCTATGTACAGATACTCC
This sequence comes from Discoglossus pictus, assembly GCA_027410445.1. Lineage (NCBI taxonomy): Eukaryota > Metazoa > Chordata > Amphibia > Anura > Alytidae > Discoglossus > Discoglossus pictus. The sequence continues at coordinate 108,272,513 of CM050166.1, read as the reverse complement.
AATCTCTGCTGTGGAACTCTGCAGCTCCTCCAGGGTTACCTTAGGTCTCTGTGCTGCCTCTCTAATTAATGCCCTGCTTGCCCGGTCGGTGAGTTTTGGTGGGCGGCCATCTTTTGGCAGGTTTGCTGTTGTGCCATGTTCTTTCCATTTGGTTATGATAGATTTGATGGTGCTCCTGGGGATCATCAAAGACTTGGATATTTTTTTATAACCTAACCCTGACTTGTACTTCTCAACAACATTGTCCCTCACTTGTTTGGAGAGTTCCTTGGTCTTCATGGCAGTGTTTGGTTAGTGGTGCCTCTTGCTTAGGTGTTGCAGCCTCTGGGGCCTTTCAAAAAAGGTGTTTATATGTAATGACAGATCGTGTGACACTTAGCTTGCACACAGGTGGACATCATTTCACTAATGATGTGACTTTTGAAGGTAATTGGTTGCACCAGAACTTTTTATGGGCTTCATAACAAAGGGGTTGAATACATACACACATGCCAATTTCTGTTTTCTATTTCTTAAAAATAGTTTTATGTACTGTATATATTTGTCTCATTTCACTTCACCAACTTAGACTATTGTGTTCTGATCCATCACATAACAAAACATTGAACTTAAGGCTGTAATGTAACACAATAGGTAAAAAGTCAAGGGGGTTAATACTTTTGCAAGGCACTGTATATAATAATGTATCTTGATCCTGCATCCCTACTGTACCTTGTGTCTGATATTTTAGGTCTGGGTCAAAAATTGGTCATAAACATTCACACAACAAAACATCAGCTCAAACACAGGGCCCCCCATTCATTGCAATGTGTGAATCTTGAACTTGTCATTATTGCCTGTAAATTAACTTATGTATAGCGCTACAGAATATGTTGGCGCGTTACAAATAAACAATAATAATAATCTGCAAAGTATATTAATACTTTTCTCATGAACATCAAATTCTAAGAAATAAAAAAATATATAGGTATGAAAAAATGTTCATCAATATCAACCTCCTATTGGTACATAAACAAAATCTTACAGTGCAACTAGAGTATCAGGACCTTTCCTGTTGAGTGGTCGCTAGCAGTGGTGGTGAGCGGCCGCTAGATGGTGCTCCTGAAACTTTACTGACCATTTAACTAAATGGCATCTAAAATTTCACTCAATTTCATAGCGTTAGGGTAACAGATGAAGATTAGAAATTGCATAAAATGTGGATACCGCAATCTAGCGTCCTTCGCTGCGCTGCTACCAACACTGCTCCCGGCCACCTATAAGGAAAGATCGGAGAACCATTTAAAATTGTAGGCAAGAACAAGTACTTTATCAATTGAATGTAATTTAAAATATAATTTCCCTACTGTAGACCTTCATTGAAGTTGCAGTTTGACCTGCCAATCTCTCTGATTAGCCCACTAAGAGCAGACAGATATAGCCTGCCAATAGGAGAACATTGCCAATAATTACTGATTAGACTGTGTGTGCCCAGAGCACAGGGAGTAATTTATCCAGCCAGTCTAGTTACTGTCTGGTGCCTGAGCATGCCTAATCTTAATTCAATTGTTTAAATGTATGAATTTTAAAACAATTAGATTACTCATCATAAAATAATATAATCAAAAGTATTCAATGCAAAAGAAAATATGAACACATAGAATGCCTTCATTATAAAATTCAGATAGATACATGCAAACAGCAATTACATTTACAGTATAGCAAAAGCTGGTATATACTATATAATATATGGGTTTCCTGGTGCTCCAGTGGTTAGGATTCAGTGCTTTGACTGCTGCAACCTGGGTTAAATTCCAGTCAGGGAACCAAGAGGTGACACCGCCTGGCAGCCAAGCAGGGTTGGGCCAAGTCAGTACTTGGATGGGATACCACCTATGAATACCAGGAGCTGTATGCTGTGGCCCACTGGAGAAGGAACTGGCAACCCATTCCAGTATCTCTGCCATGAATACCAAGTAGATCAGCATGGTATGTTACAGTCCATGAGGTCACTGAGAGTCAGACACGACTGAACGGCACAAACACACAAAAAACTGCATGTCATATTTGTGTCTGTAATTTATTTAATACATCTGCATAGTATGAGTATAGTAAAAAATAATTAGTGCACATACACCAATGCTTAGTACAAATTGCAATCTTTAATATTATGTTGCATGATGTGGAAAGGTTACTTTGCTGAGAAATTAAACTAGAAATGTGTAATACTATGTAGAATTATTATCCTAGATTATAATAATAAATACAGATTGAGACCCTTAGAACTGACATTACTGTATTGAAGTTTTTCTATGAAAGGTAACTAAACGTTTCTCATTATGTATTGCTCCTAAAATTATAATTAAATCGGCAGTATATTAAATGCATTCCATCACTATTATTCCTAATTACTGGCATTGCTTACACTTGGATTCCATCTCCCACTATATGTCTCCTATGATTCCCAGTATTGCACAATGAGCAGTGCATGCACACAGCAGACTAGAGCAGGCTGCAGGGCGTGTGACACTGTGCAGGGAAACCCCAGCGCTCAATGGGATTCCTAGCACTCCACTTGGAATACTCGCGAGCTTTGCCTGCAGTTTCCTCCACAGCTGCTTCCCTCGCGAGAACACAGTTTTCGTTGATTGAAATTCTACTACTAAGATACCTCGGGAGCGCGCACGTCTCTTTCTCTCATGTTCACATTTGCAGGTCCTGTAAGAGTCATACATCACCAACACTGTATAAATGCCCGTAAATTCCTTTAAGTATGACAGTAGTTAGCTGCTTTTGCGTTGCAGGTACTGTAAGGGTCGTACATCACCAGCACTGTACAAATGCCCATACATTCCTTTGAGTACGACAGTAGTTAGCTGCTTTTGCGTTGCAGGTCCTGTAAGGGTCATACATCACCAGCGCAGTATAAATGCCCATACATTCCTTTGAGTACAACAGTAGTTAGCGGCTTTTGCGTTGCAGGTCCTGTAAGGGTCATACATCACCAGCACTCTATAAATGCCCATACATTCCTTTGAGTACAACAGTAGTTAGCTGCTTCTGCGTTGCAGGTCCTGTAAGGGTCATACATCACCAGCACTGTATAAATGCCCATACATTCCTTTGAGTACAACAGTAGTTAGCTGCTTCTGCGTTGCAGGTCCTGTAAGGGTCGTACATCACCAGCACTGTACAAATGCCCATACATTCCTTTGAGTACGACAGTAGTTAGCTGCTTTTGCGTTGCAGGTCCTGTAAGGGTCATACTTTACCAGCGCTGTACAAATGCCCATACATTCCTTTGAGTACGACAGTAGTTAGCTGCTTTTGCGTTGCAGGTCCTGTAAGGGTCATACTTTACCAGCGCTGTACAAATGCCCATACATTCCTTTGAGTACGACAGTAGTTAGCTGCTTTTGCGTTGCAGGTCCTGTAAGGGTCATACTTTACCAGCGCTGTATAAATGCCCATACATTCCTTTGAGTACAACAGTAGTTAGCGGCTTTTGCGTTGCAGGTCCTGTAAGGGTCATACATCACCAGCACTCTATAAATGCCCATACATTCCTTTGAGTACAACAGTAGTTAGCGGCTTTTGCGTTGCAGGTCCTGTAAGGGTCATACATCACCAGCACTCTATAAATGCCCATACATTCCTTTGAGTACAACAGTAGTTAGCTGCTTCTGCGTTGCAGGTCCTGTAAGGGTCATACATCACCAGCACTGTATAAATGGCCATACATTCCTTTGAGTACCACAGTAGTTAGCGGCTTTTTCGTTGCAGGTCCTGTAAGGGTCATACATCACCAGCGCTGTATAAATGCCCATACATTCCTTTGAGTACGACAGTAGTTAGCTGCTTCTGCGTTGCAGGTCCTGTAAGGGTCATACATCACCAGCACTGTATAAATGGCCATACATTCCTTTGAGTACATCAGTAGTTAGCTGCTTTTGCATTGCAGGTCCTGTAAGGGCCATACATCACCAACACTGTATAAATGCCCATACATTCCTTTGAGTACGACAGTAGTTAGCTGCTTTTGCGTTGCAGGTCCTGTAAGGGTCATACATCACCAGCACTGTATAAATGCCCATACATTCCTTTGAGTACAACAGTAGTTAGCTGCTTTTGCGTTGCAGGTCCTGTAAGGGTCATACATCACCAGCACTGTATAAATGCCCATACATTCCTTTGAGTACGACAGTAGTTAGCTGCTTTTGCGTTGCAGGTCCTGTAAGGGTCATACATCACCAGCACTGTATAAATGCCCATACATTCCTTTGAGTACAACAGTAGTTAGCGGCTTTTGTGTTGCAGGTCCTGTAAGGGTCATACATCACCAGCACTGTATAAATGCCCATACATTCCTTTGAGTACAACAGTAGTTAGCTGCTTTTGCGTTGCAGGTCCTGTAAGGGTCGTACCTCACCAGTGCTGTATAAATGCCCATACATTCCTTTGAGTACAACAGTAGTTAGTAGCTTTTGCGTTGCAGGTCCTGTAAGGGTCATACATCATCAACACTGTATAAATGTCCATACATTCCTTTGAGTACGACAGTAGTTAGCTGCTTTTGCGCTGCAGGTCCTGTAAGGGTCATACATCACCAGCGCTGTATAAATGCCCATACATTCCTTTGTGTACAACAGTAGTTAGCTGCTTTTGCATTGCAGGTCCTGTAAGGGTCATACATCATCAACACTGTATAAATGCCCATACATTCCTTTGAGTACGACAGTAGTTAGCTGTTTTTGCGTTGCAGGTCCTGTAAGGGTCATACATCACCAGCGCTGTATAAATGCCCATACATTCCTTTGAGTACAACAGTAGTTCTATCAGCTTTTGACTTTGGTTTCAATAAATTAAACCTGAAAAGACCATAAATCTGGGGCTTGCCAATTAATGAGATCTACAGACTAAAGGATGCATTTCCTTTTAGTTTCAACAGATTTTACTTCATACTTTTTCAAGCAAAACAATATTTGCAATGTTTAAAACATGCTCTTTTAAATGTGTGAAAAATAGTTTTGCTCCATGTTCCTTTAAGTGCTATATATTTTAAAGAACTTTTCTACTACTGTGTGTATGTGTGTGTATATATATATATATATATATATATATATATATATATATATATATATATATATATATATATATATATATATAGTAAATAAATAGTACATCTGTGTTCACATTTGAATGTCTAAAATTAGTTAAAAAACCTGCTTCCACCTCAGAATTTCGAGCAAAACAGTTATTACACTGCATTCTGGGAAGCTGAGCTGGGATATGCAAATGTGCCCTCAAATGCCCCACTCTTCAATCCATAGCCATTTTCAAACATGGCTTCCTTTAAGCTTATGCATGCTGTATTACACAGGTTTAATGCAAAGCCAAGGCTGGATTTTACACAACCTGAGAACCCTATCCATGTACAGCTGTTTCAAGCTTACTGGCTATCATCAGCATGGAGCGGGATCTCAGCCTGTGTTGTGGATCTTATGAGTAGGTAGTTCACCACAACAATTATTTAATATATGGTGGGCAAAAGAGTGATAAAAGCCCTCCACCGTACAGTAATATACTGTATGTTTATAGACACATCATCACCCAAGATGGGTATGTCAGACTAATCACGGTCCACTGGAGGAGGAGCTTGCTACCCACTCCAGTATCTTTGTTTTGAAAACTTTATGGATAAGTACAACCAGACACAAGATGTGCCTGGTGTGCTGTCGTCTATAGGGTCACTAGTGAACAACTAAACAAAAAATAAATAAATATATATATATATATATATATATATATATATATATATATATATATGCCATTCCACAGACAACTACAGTCAAGTCCATAAATATTGGGACATCGACACAATTCTAAACTTTTTGGGTCTATACACCACCACAATGGATTTGAAATGAAACTAACAAGATGTGCTTTAACTGCAGACTTTCAGCTTTAATTTGAGGGTATTTACATCCAAATCAGGTGAACGGTGTAGGAATTACAACAGTTTGTATATGTGCCTCCCACTTTTTAAGGGACCAAAAGTAATGGGACAATTGGCTGCTCAGCTGTTCCATGGCCAGGTGTGTGTTATTCCCTCATTATCAAATTTACAAAGAGCAGATACAAGCTCCAGTGTTCATTTCAAGTGTGCTATTTGCATTTGTTGCTGTTAACTCTCAATATGAGATCCAAAGAGCTGTCACTATCAGTGAAGCAAGCCATCATTAGGCTGAAAAAAACAAAACAAACCCATCAGAGAGATAGCAAAAACATTAGGTGTGGCCAAATCAACTGTTTGGAACATCCTTAAAAAGAAAGAACGCACCGGTGAGCTCAGCAACACCAAAAGACCCGGAAGACCACGGAAAACAACTGTGATGGATGACCGAAGAATTCTTTCCCTGGTGAAGAAAACACCCTTCACAACAGTTGGCCAGATCAAGAACACTCTCCAGGAGGTAGGTGTATGTGTGTCAAAGTCAACAATCAAGAGAAGACTTCACCAGAGTAAATACAGAGGGTTCACCACAAGATGTAAACCATTGGTGAGCCTCAAAACAGGAAGGCCAAATTAGAGTTTTCCAAACAACACCTAAAAAAGCCTTCACAGTTCTGGAACAACATCCTATGGACAGATGAGACTAAGATCAACTTGTACCAGAGTGATGGGAAGAGAAGAGTATGGAGAAGAAAAGGAACTGCTCATGATCCAAAGCATACCACCTCATCAGTGAAGCATGGTGGTGGTAGTGTCATGGCGTGGGCATGTATGGCTGCCAATGGAACTGGTTCTCTTGTATTTATTGATGATGTGGCTGCTGACAAAAGCAGCAGGATGAATTCTGAAGTGTTTCGGGCAATATTATCTGCTCATATTCAGCCAAATGCTTCAGAACTCATTGGACGGCGCTTCACAGTGCAGATGGACAATGATCGGAAGTATACTGCAAAAGCAACCAAAGAGTTTTTCAAGGGAAAGAAGTGGAATGTTATGCAATGGCCAAGTCAATCACCTGATCTGAATCCGATTGAGCATGCATTTCACTTGCTGAAGACAAAACTGAAGGGAAAATGCTCCAAGAACAAGCAGGAACTGAAGACAGTTGCAATAGAGGTCTGGCAGAGCATCACTAGGGATGAAACCCAGCGTCTGGTGATGTCTATGCGTTCCAGACTTCAGGCTGTAATTGACTGCAAAGGATTTGCAACCAAGTATTAAAAAGTGAAAGTTTGTTTTATGACTGTTAATCTGTCCCATCACTTTTGGTCCCTTAAAAAGTGGGAGGCACATATACAAACTGTTGTAATTCCTACACCGTTCACCTGATTTGGATGTAAATACCCTCAAATTAAAGCTGAAAGTCTGCAGTTAAAGCACATCTTGTTCGTTTCATTTCAAATCCATTGTGGTGGTGTATAGAGCCAAAAAGTTTAGAATTGTAGAAATGCATAAAGTTGGGTGACCAAGTGTACCCATATTCGGGGACAGCCTCAGACCTAGACCTCTATCCCAGGGAAAAACTAAATCCTGGAAATTTCCCCAAATGTCAAAATAGGCAGACAGGCATGTTATGGAGGTGTGGCAAAACATATGTGGATGTATCGTGAGTATTTTTGAAGAAGTAGATTTTATGTATGATATTTTATGTATGATATCTATAATTTATATGAAATTAAACTATATAGATATTGATATGCTCAATCCATGCTACTACAGTGGATATAAAAAGTATACACACGTCTGTTAAAATGCCAGGTTTCTGTGCTGTAAAAAAATGAGACTTAATTGCTTAATTCTGAACACAGCTACATCCCCAGTGATAAGAGGGTGTGCAGACTTATGCAACCACATTATTTTATTTTTATATTTTTTCTTCCCTCTACCTAAAAGATTTCAGTTTGTTTTTTAAATTGAGTTGTACAGTTTATAGGTCACATTAAAGGTGGAAAAAGCTCTGAAATTATTTATCTTTGTCTCATTTTTTTACAGCACAGAAACCTGACATTTTAACAGGGGTGTGTAGTCTTTTTATATCCACTGTATGTGTGTCCAGTGTAAGTACTCTATGAACTGTGTGCTCTGTGAAGTGTAATATGTGTCCATTGTGTGCTGCTCTGCCCAATATGTATGGTTATGGGTGTGTTTTTATGTGCAGTCTGTACACAATGTGTCTCAACTGCCCTGACACTGCCACCTAACTCTACTCTCTCTTCCACCCTTGACACTCTGGGCCCCATAACCACACACAGATGCCTTCGCTCTGATCCACAACCATGGCACACTACACAAACACGATACCTCCAGAGGTGCTCCCACACTGCTGAACGGCTATGGAGGAAATCATGCATTTCAGTAGATTTCCTCCACTACAAATTTATGTTACGCTCCTCACCCTTGCCAAACAGCAGTACTTTATATCACTAATATCAACTCTGTTCTCTAACCCCAAGCATCTGTTTGTTACTTTCAATACTCTCCTCCACCGACCCCCTCCTCCCATCCCTTCCTCTCTCACAGCTGAAGACATTGCCAACCATTTTATTCATAAAATTCAAAATATCCGTAATTAACTCTCATCTCATAGTGGCTCACACACTCCACCCCCTCAACTAACCAACAATACCCAGTCTTCTCCCTTCTCCGATCCCACAGCCACTATGAAAGGCTTTGACCCGGCTAAAGAGGATGAAGTCTCCAGCCTGCTATCATCCACTTGCCGCACTACCTGTCTTCAGGATCCTATTCCATCTCAGCTCATCCCTCCCCTCTCTACCACACTAATCCCAGCTCTCACACATATTTTCAACTTCTCCCTAAATACTGGCACCTTTCCATCTTCTCCAAAACATGCCATAGTTATACCCACCCTCAAAAAACCCTCATCTGACTCTGACGTCGCATCTAACTACCACCCTATCTCTCTGCTTCCCCTGGCTTCCAAACTGCTGGAGGGGCTAGTCTATAACCGCCTTATCAGTTTTATTTCCTCTAACTCCCTTCTTGACACCTTCCAATCAGGCTTTCGGCCCCAACACTCCACTGAGACAGCTCTCACTAAAGTCACCAATGACCTGCTTACTGCCAAGTCAAAGGGTCACTTTTCAATTCTTCTTCTTTTACATCTCTCTGCTGCCTTTGACACTGTAGACCATCCACTTCTACTCCATATCCTCTCCTCCCTCGGTATTCGAGACACTGCTCTCTTGTGGTTATCATCATACCTACAAATTACCCCTTCTACCTATACCCTGCCTGTTGGTGTACCGCAAGGATCAGCCCTAGACCCCCTCCTCTTCTCCATCTACACATCCTCACTTGATACCCTAATAAACTCTTTTGGGCTTCATTATCATCTCTATGCAGATGACACCCAAATCTACCTCTCAGCACCAGATCTATCCCCCTCACTTCTAACACGTCTCCAAATGCCTCTCTAGTATATTCTCTTGGATGCCCAACCACCATCTCAAACTCAACATGTCTAAAAACTGAACTCCTAATCTTCCCTCCCTCTCCCACAGTGTAAATTCCTCACATCTCTCTCACTGTCAACAATGACATCATCACCGCCACCTCCCAAGCCCGTAGTCTTGGAGTTCTACTGGACCCCGCCCTGTCCTTTATCCCTCACATACAGTCACTAACTAAATCTTGTCTTTTCCATCTTAAAAACATCTCCAGAATTCGTCACTCATCTTCTGTACACAACGTTCAGTGTCGGCATCACCTCTCTGTCAATCACTCCACTGGCTTCCCTTAGCCTCAAGAATAAAATGTAAAATCATGACCCTAACTTACAAAGCCCTAAACAATAATGCTCCCCCATACATCTCTCCTCTCCTCTCCAAATACTCCCAAGCCCGCCCTCTTCGTTCTGCTAATGACCTTCTTCTTTCTACAACTCTTGTCACCTCCTCTCACTCCCGCCTCCAGGACTTTTCTTGTGCTGCCCCTAGTCTCTGGAACTCCTTACTTCGCTCCACTAGATGATCCTCTTGCCTCAAAACATTTAAAATCTCACTTAAAAAGCATTGCTTTAAAGAAGCATATCACCTTCCACCCTAACACGCTCATCACCTCTCTCTCCCTCTTTTACCACTCACTACACTTTAGATTGTAAATCTGCGAGTTTCTATCCTAAGTACTTTGGAAATGCACCACGGACACTGGATTCCTAGCTATATGTTAATTTGTATTTATCTTTGTCTGAACAGGATAGGTCCTAAAAGTCCTATGACACTTGTACCACCAGGTTCAAACAGAGATAATATATTCTCAAAACACACACATCCCCAATTGTCAATACAGCATGACAATACTGTGAGATTAGAGGATTTATTTATTAATAGTCTGTATAAAATGTACTTAATTTGAAAGTGTTTTAAAACATTTGTGAGGTTTTTCAACTAAGCTAAAAATTGTGAGAAATCACATATAATAGTTCTCAAACTGCAATTCATCGTCAAGATTGCAACAAATCGCAGTTTGACAACTATGACCGATTACAAAGCCCTATGTATGCGCACTGCGCTGGGCGCGCGCATGCGTATTGCGCCGGTCGTGCACTTTGCACGGTGCCAGCCACGCATGTGCACGGCAAGGGAGGTAGAGGCACACGCACGGGAGGAGGTGAGACACACAGGGGAGGAGGAGGGAGAGACACAGGGGAGTGAGAGAAGGGGGAAGAGACACAGGGGAGTGAGAGGAGGGGGGAAGAGATACAGGGGAGGGAGTAGGAAGAGGGAAAAGAGACAGGGGAGGGGGAAATGGCACAGGGGAGGAAGAGACACGGGGGGGGGGAAGAAGTGAGCCAGAGAAGGAGGAAGAGACACACAGTGGAGGAGGAGGGAAGCACACAGGGGAGGAGGGGAGAGACACGCAGGGGAGAGGCACACATGGGAGGAGGGGAGAGAGACACACACAGAGGAGGAGGGGAGAGAGACACACAGAGGAGGAGGGTGAGAGACATACAGGGGAGGAGGGGGGGAGAAGGGGGGAGAGACACACAGGGGAGGAGGGGGAAGAGACACACAGGGGAGGAGGGGGGATAGTCACAGGGGAGTGAGAGAAGGGGGAGAGAGACACAGGGGAGAGAGAGAAGGGGGAAGAGACACAGAAGAGTGAGAGGAGGGGGAAGAAATACAGGGAAGGGAGAGGAAGAGGGAAAAGACACAGGGGAGGGGGAAAAGACACAGGGGAGGGAAATGGGGGGAGAGACACAAGGGAGGGGGAAGAGACACAGGGGGCCAGGGAGGAAAGAGACACAGGGGAAGGGGAAAAGACAAAGAGGAGGGAGGGGGGAAGAGACATATGGGAGGAGGTAAGAGACACAGGGGAGGAGTAAAGAGACACAGGGGAGGAGGAAAGAGACACATGGGAGGGAGAGGGGGAAGAGACACGGGGAGGGGCGATCAGACACAGGGGGGGGAACAGACACAGGGGAGGGAGAGGTGGGGAAGAGACACAGGAGGGAAAGAGACACAGGGGAGGGAAAGGAGGGGGGGAAAGAGAAACAGAGGAGGGGGGAAAGAGACACATGGGAGGGAGAGGGGATGGAGACACAGGGGAGGAGGAAACAGACACACGGGAGGAGGTGAGACACACGGGAGGAGGTGAGACACACAGGAAAGGAGGGGAAAGGCAAACAGGGGAGGAGGGGAAAGGCAAACAGGCGAGGAGGGGAGAGACAGACAGGGGAGGAGGGTAGAGACAGACAGGGGAGGAGGGGAGAGACAGACAGGGGAAGAGGGGAGAGACAGACAGGGGAGGAGGGGAGAGACACACAGAGGAGGAGGGGGGAAGAGATACAGGGGAGGGAGAGGAAGAGGGAAAAGACACAGGGGAGGGGGAAATGGCACCGGGGACGTAAATGGGTGGGGGGAAGAGAGACACGAGGGGGGTGGGAAGAGAAGGGAGCCAGAGAAGGAGGAAGAGAAACACAGTGGAGGAGGAGAGAGGCACACAGGGGAGGAGGGGGAGAGACACACAGGGGAGGAGCGACACACAGGGGAGGAGCGGGGAGAGACACACAGGGGGGGAGGGGGAAAAGACACAGAAGAGTGAGAGGAGGGAGAAGAAATACAGGGAAGGGAGAAGAAGAGGGAAAAGACACAGGGGAGGGGGAAAGGACACAGGGGAGGGGGAAGAGACACAGGGGGACAGGGAAAAGACACATAGAAGGGAGAGGGAAAGATACACATGGAAGGGGGAAAAAGACACGTGGGAGTGGGAAAGAGACACAGGAGAGGAGGAAAGAGACACATGGAAGGGAGAGGGGAAGAGACACGGGGAGGGGGGAACAGACACGGGGGGGGCAGACACAGGCGAGGGAGAGGTGGGGAAGAGACACAGGAGGGAAAGAGACACAGGGGAGGGAGAGGAGGGGGGAAAAAGACAAAGGGGAGGGGGAAACAGACACATGGGAGGGGGAAAGAGACACATGAGAGGGAGAGGGGGGGAGAGAAACAGGGGAGGAGAAAACAGACACACAGGAGGAGGTGAGACACTCAGGGGAGGAGGGTAGAAATGACAGGGGAGGAGGGGAAAGGCAAACAGGGAAGGAGGGGAGAGACAGACAGGGGAGGAGGGGAGAGACACACAGAGGAGGAGGGGGGAGAGTCACAGGGAAGTGAGAGAAGGGGGAAGAGACACAGGGGAGTGAGAGGAGGGGGAAGAAATACAGGGAATGGAGAGGAAGAGGGAAAAGACACAGGGAAGGGGGAAATGGCACAGGGGAGGTAAATGGGGGGGGGGAGAGACAACACGAGGGAGGGGGGGAGAGAAGGGAGCCAGAGAAGGAGGAAGAGGCACACAGTGGAGGAGGAGAGAGGCACACAGGGGAGGAGGAGAGAGACACGCAGGGGAGAGGCACACAGGGGAGGAGGGGAGAAAGACACACAGAGGAGGAGGAGAGAGAGACACACAGAGGAGGAGGAGAGAGAGACACACACAGAGGAGGAGGGGAGAGAGACACACAGAGGAGGAGGGTGAGAGACATATAGGGGAGGAGGGTGAGAGACATACAGGGGAGGAGGGGGGAAGACACACAGGGGAGGAGGGGGAAAGACAAACAGGGGAGGAGTGACACACAAGGGAGGAGGGGGGGAGAGACACACAGGGGAGTGAGAGAAGGGGGTAGAGACACAGGGGAGAGAAAGAAGGGGGAAGAGATACAGAGCAGGGAGAGGAAGAGGGAAAAGACACAGAGGAGGGAAAGGGGGGGGGAGACACAAGGGAGGGGGAAGAGACACAGGGGGGGCAGGGAGGAAAGAGACACAGGGGAGGGGGAAAAGACACAGAGGAGGGAGAGGGAGGGGGAAAGAGACACGTGAGACACAGGGGAGGGGGAAAGAGACACAGGGGAGGGGGGAGAGAGACACAGAGGAGGAGGAAAGAGACACATGGGAGGCAGAGGGGGAAGAGACATGGGGAGGGAGGAACAGACAAAGGGGAGGGAGGAACAGACACAACGGAGGGAGAGGTGGGGAAGAGACACAGGAGGGAAAGAGTCACAGGGGAGGGAGAGGAGGGGAGATAGAGACATAGGGGAGGGGGAAAGAGACACATGGGAGGGGGAAAGAGACACAGGGGAGGGAGAGCTGGGGAAGAGACATGGGGAGGAAGAGACACAGGGGAGGGGGGAAGAGACACAGGGGAAGGAGAGAGGAAGAGACATAGGGAGGGGGAAAGAGACACAGGGGAAGGGGGAACAGACACAGGGGAGGGAGAGGTGGGGAAGAGACACAGGGGGAAAAGAGACACTGGGGGAAGACACAGGGGAGTGAGAGGAGGGGGGAGAGACAGGGGAAGAGACACAGGGGAGGGAGAGGAGGGGAGAAGATACACAGGGGAGGGAAATGGGGGAAACAAGGGAGACACGAGGGAGGGGGGATAAGAGATAGAGGGGGATGGGGGAAAGAGACATAGGGGAGGGTGAAAGAGACACAGGAGGGAGGGGGTTAAAAACACAGGGGGGAAGGAGACACAAGGGAGGGAGAAGAGGGGGGAAATGAGACACAAGGAAGGAAGTAGACAGAGGGAGAGACTCGCAATAAGTGTCAAAGGCGCTCATTGCGAAGCCCGTGATGAGCACCGAAGAGAATATAATATATAGATAGTTTGATATATCGCTATAATAGTTGTCAGTGTTGGGGGGGGGTTGCGATGTTGGTCACACTTTTGCGTCCCTAGCGAAGCGAGGCGAGCCATTGATTCATGCAGGACTTAGGCTGCAATGAGTGCCCGAAGGAGCTCATCGAACTGCGAGCCTCGCGAAGCGAGGCGAGCAGTTGAGGCACGTGGGACTTAGGGTGCAATGAGCACCAAACGCGCTCATTGCACTGTGAGCCTCATCAAGCGAGCAGTTGAGGCACGTGGGACTTAGGCTGCAATGAGCGCCAAACGTGCTCATTGCACTGCGAACCTTGCGAAGCGAGGCGAGCAGTTGAAGCACACAGTTTGTTCTAACACACAGCACAGAGGGGAAGGTAGGGAGCCCATGAGTGAAGTTGCAAACGAATTGAGAGCCATATTAGCCGTTTTCTGTCTCTTGAAAATTGGCTAAGCGAGGGAAAAAGTGACGGACGAAAAACTTAAAAATTCTGAAACAGAATGAAAACGAGGCTCAGCAACGCCAGGCACACAGGAAAATACACAAAGGCGAAAACAGTAACACTAACAATAACCACGACAGGCACCCTGGACTTTGAAAATAAAACCAACAAGGACCAAATGCCTTACATTGTATGACAACCAACATTGCCAGCCTAGTGTATACATATTTGTATGTATATAGATAGATAGCAAGATACATATATAAATATACATAAATATATATATTGAGATAGAGAACAGTATATATAGATATATATATATATAGAGAGAGAAAACTATATATATATATATATATATATATATATATATATATATATATATAGAGAGAGAGAGAGAGAGAGAGAAAACTATATATATATATATATATATATATATAGAGAGAGAGAGAGAGAGAGAGAGAGAGAGAGAGAGAGAGAGAGAGAGAGAAAACTATATATATATATATATATATATATATATATATATATAGAGAGAGAGAGAGAGAGAGAGAGAACTATATATATATATATATATATATATATATATATATATATATACAGAGAGAGAGAGAGAGAGAACTGAATATATATATATATATATATATATATATATATATATATAGAGAGAGAGCGATAGAGATAACTGTATATATATATATATATGTGCGTGGGTATGTAGATAGATAGAGATGTGTGCGATTGAGTAGATTTTCTAGCCGAAATAATAGACAGCTACAATTATTAGTACAACTGTAAGCAGTGTGTGTATCTGTACAGAGAGGCGCTGTATAGTTCTGTCAGGACCTGCGTAGCTCAGTGAGGCTCAGGGACTGCAGCCTCGCTTTACTACTCGTTTACAACACACAATTTCAACCTATTTTCGCACGACACCGGGTCGCCATTCGGCCTGACGTCACTGTGTATTGTTGTGAGGGGGAACGGGAGCATCTCAGAGCTGAGAGGGAGGCGGGGTGCAGCGGCCGCTCGCTTGGAAAGCTCAGCCATTGTCTCTGCTCCAACCCCCGGGTGCCCGTGGAACCCCCACGTCATAAGAACCATCAATGAGATGCAAACATGAAAGACAAGAGGAAGAAGAAGGACCGCACCTGGGCCGAGGCTGCCCGCCTGGTAGGTACCCCACCGGGGCTTTGTGTCAGAGGGATATGTACAGAGCAGAGCTGTACAGGATGACTGGCTGTGTGTACATGCACTGCCTGCTGCTCAAAAAAAAACACACTGCAATGTATACACACACATACACACTGCAATGTATACACACACATACACACTGCAATGTATACACACACATACACACTGCAATGTATACACACACACTGCAATGTATACACACACTGCAATGTATACACACACATACACACTGCAATGTATACACACACACTGCAATGTATACACACACACATACACACTGCAATGTATACACACACTGCAATGTATACACACACTGCAATGTATACATACACACTGCAATGTATACACACACTGCAATGTATACACACACTGCAATGTATACACACATACACACTGCAATGTATACACACACACACATACACACTGCAATGTATACACACACACACATACACACTGCAATGTATACACACACACACACACACACACTGCAATGTATACACACACACACACTGCAATGTATACACACACACACACACTGCAATGTATACACACACATACACACTGCAATGTATACACACACATACATATACACACTGCAATGTATATACACTTCATATAGTCTTCTGTATACATACATGTATTCTCCATCAACATGGACTGCATACATGTTCATGTAAATATAAAACCATATAAGAAATGTACACACACATTATGTATATTATGTGTATACACACACACACACACACACACACACACACACACACACACACACACACATTGGCCCTCATTCAATTGCAATTTGGCCAATTGAATAGGGGTCTAAATAAGCACATAACATTTTTTTAAAATAAGTTTTTAGTTAGTGAAAACCTTGCTTTTGGATAGATGTTTACTAACTAAAAACTTATTTAAAAAATATGTTATGTGCTTATTTAGACCCCTATTCAATTGGCCAAATCGCAATTGAATGAGGCACATTGTGTGTACATATGTATATATACACACACACACACACATATATATATATTTATAGTAACATACTGTATATGTTCGATCACATATTTGCTATATGGTCAGTTATATATAATGGAGCATTATGTCTGATGATATATTCGTAATTAGTTTGTTAGATTTATGCTCAGACATATTAGTATGTGCGTGAACATATATTTTTAAATATTGTGTATTGTGTTACACATATGTGTGTGTATATCTGAAATATGTATATAAATTAGTTTATGGTGAGCAAAAGAGAAAGAAAAGCTGTGTGTATACATATATATATATATATATATATATATATATATATATATATATATATGTGTGTATATATAATTTGTTAAATTGTCATTTTTCATTTATGTCAGAATTCAGACAAATCAATGTAAGCATGTTCATGCATTCAGCGGCTGTATGAGTGAATGCATGTACAGTGCCTTGCAAAAGTATTCCCCCCCCCCCCTTCTTGGCATTTTTCGTGTTTTGTTACCTCACAACCTGGAATTAACATGAATTGTTTGAGGATTTGCATCATTTAATTTACAGAACAGACCTCCTTCAAGTTGGATGGTTTGTTTCCCCTTAAACTCTCAAGTGTTGCTTTAGCAGTGTGTTTGGGGTCATTGTCCTGCTGGAAGGTGAACCTCCGTTCTAGCCTCAAATCACGCCTAGATTGTTACAGGTTTTGCTCAAGAATATCCCTGTATTTAGCACCATCTTTCCCTCAATTCTGACCAGTTTCCCATACCCGGCTGCTGGAAAAACATCCCCACAGCATGATGGTGCCATCACCATGTTTCCCTGGGGATGGTGTTTTTGGGTGATGTGTTGGGTTTGCGCCAGATATAGCGTTTTCTTTGATGGCCAAAAATTTAAATTTTAGTCTCATCAGACCAGAGCACCTTCTTACATACATTTTGGGAGTCTCCCACATGCCTTTTCGCAAACTCAAAACGTGCCATTTTGTTTTTTGCTGAAAGTAATGGCTTTCTTCTGGCCACTCTGCCATAAAGCCCAACTCTATGGAGCGTACGGCTTATTGTCGTCCTATGTACAGATACTCCAGTCTGTGCTGTGGATCTCTGCAGCTCCTCCAGGGTTACCTTAGGTCTCTGTGCTGCCTCTCTGATTAATGCCCTCCTTTACAGGCCGTGAGTTTTGATGGGCCGCCGTCTCTTGCCAGGTTTGCTGTTGTGCCATGTTCTTTCCATTTGGTTATGATAGATTTGTTGGTGCTCCTGGGGATCATCAAAGATTTGGATATTGTTTTATAACCTAACCCTGACTTGTACTTCTCAACAACATTGCCCCTTACTTGTTTGGAGAGTTCCTTGGTCTTCTTGGCAGTGTTTGGTTAGTGGTGCCTCTTGCTTAGGTGTTGCAGCCTCTGGGGTCTTTAAAAAAAGGTGTGTGTATGTAATGACAGATCATGTGACAGATTGCACACATGTGGAAATCATTTCACTAATTGTGTGACTTCTGAAGGTAAATTGGTTGCACCAGAGCTTTTTATGGGCTTCATAACAAAGGGAGTAAATACATGCGCACATGCCAATTTTCTGTTTTCTATTTCTAAAAAATAGATTTATGTATATATTTTTTCATTTCACTTCACCAACTTGGACTATTGTGTTCTGATCCATCACATGAAATTCAGATTAACAAAATTTAGAACTGTAACTTAAGGCTGTAATGTAACAAAATAGGTAAAAAGTCAAGGGGGTGAATACTTTTGCAAGGCACTGTATCTGGTATTTTCTTTTATAGTTCTTCATAAATTATCACATTATTCCTCACTCCTTTGCAATAGGGTACAAATCCAGCAGGTTCATTTGTAAATTGCTCATGTAAACATTAAATTTTTTGTGTCTGCCATTATATATATATATATATATATATAGATATATACTTATAGACGACAATAAACATGATGCTTATACCAAAATACTAATATATATATATATTAGTATTTTGGTATAAGCATCATGTTTATTGTCGTCTATAAGTTCTTAGATATTCATGCAGTGAAATTATGTGCCTATTGCGTTACTGTATTAAGTTCCAATGTACCACCAATAATCATTTTACAGTATATACACAGATCACAAATATAGTTGTGAGCAAGTGGGTTGTTGCTAACGCTGCAGGCTCACATAGCGAGCCTGCGGCCCTCGCAAAGCCGAAGGCGCTCCGTGCCAGCAACTGCGGACCTCGCAAAATTTACAGACTTACGAGAAACAAATACGAGACGCAGGACTAAAACAAGGATGCAAAATCAGCCACAGCCGCGTACCGCATTAGGCGCCATTTTACAACACTAACTTACAGAATCCAGAAGTACACAGCTACCCTAACGGATTTTCCGCTCGCACGCATACTATTTACACTACGCACTGCACACATTGCTGACACTTACACAGCAGCTCCACAGCCCTCAAAACACACATTGTATGCTGCAGCAACATCAAAACAGATTGCCAGCTCTTCAACACAATGCTTCCTGCATATATTACTTCAATATAGGTGAAGTATATTAATTTATTAATGTATTATTTATTTGATTATCATACACCAAACAGCATTAGCTCACTTCCAATTTCATTGCCTTCATTTTTTGACAGTCGCTAGTACATACATAATAACTTGCAAAGCCATTTCATTGCAGCGAACAAAGCTCACTTTTTAATCGTAGCCTTGAATAACCAGAAGAACGTAAATGTGCAGGCTTACAATATTTGCGTGTATTTGCATTCACACATTTGTCACTTACATACATACATACATATGCATGCATGTTAACTATGCTAGAGAATAATTCCTATGCATTCTGAAATAAAACAGAATAATTTGCTAGAGGAATGCTAATCCTTTCAATGTATTCTGAAATCCATAAATATAGTAAGCTTGGTTATTGATAAGATATGCTGTACAATGCTCAGGATGCAGCCTTTCCAGTTTTATGGCATTTGAAAGCATTTTTATTTTTTTTGCACAGAAAGGATTTTCTTTTTGACAATGTCATTTCTGTAGTCACTGCCTCTATCTGCACATCACATGTATAAATATACATAATAAAAACCCCTTAAAGATATATCTAATTTTCCCTGTTTTTACCTTTTATCTAATCTAACACAGACTGCTTATATCAGACACACACATTACATTGCTTTCATAGGCACAGTGTACCTACCAACAGAAACAGAACATTCAAGTACGGGTTTTAACTCTTTACTATCCTAATGTTATTAGTTTGAAGTTAGTGTTGTAAAATGGCTGCGATTGTCAGTGTTGCGCGGGTCAGGATCCTTTTCCGTCCTTCCTAATAGTGTATTTTGTACCTTATACGTTCCTGGTTAAAAGTCGTAAGTACCTGGCGGTGTTTTGCGCGGTTAGGGGTCGTGAAGCCTCGTTTTCAGACATTTTTTCGTCTATTTTTCAAGTGGCGAAACTCTTCAAATTCTACTTAAACACGCGTGCAACCTCACTTTTAGATGTCCTGGCTGTTTTTTGTGTTTTTTGTGTTTTTGGATGTTCGTGGTTCGGCAGTTAACTTCGTATTTTTTGTACTTCGTATTATTATTTTTTTCCAAAGTGCCGTGGGCCAAAACATTTTTTGTTCTAGGTGCAGCTTTCCTTTGCAAAGTGTTATGAAGCGTAATTTTTGTAGGCGATTTTTACAAAGTGCTACGGGTCTCGCACTGTGAATTGTGTAATTGAGCGTTGTGTTGATCTGTAGTCCCATTTTTTTTTATTTATTTATTTTATTTTTTGTGTAAGAAACCTGGATTTAACCTGCTTTTGATGAAACCTTGGACCAAAATAGTGTTGAGGGAAACTTCTCAGAATTTGTATATACATGTGCACTCTTTTGATTTATTGAACATAATTGTTGCGGGATGCTTGCTTCATATATTTTTGTTTCTTCAATTAAAAAAAACATTTAGTTTTTGTGCAGAAACTAACATTGTCACTACAAGTTAAATTCTTTCATTCTTTTTTTGCATTTTGACATATAACAGATTGCTTATTTCTCAAGTCTTTTATTTTTGCCATTATGCAAAGTTTCCGTACAATACTTGTTGTGTAGACTTATAAGTTTGTGGTTTCGTTTTTTGTAACATAATTAACTCATTTATAATGGTAATAAAAAAACTATTGTATTTTGATCGGAATATTATGAAGAATGTTTCAGATTGTGAGTTATGTGACACACCATTTTTCATGTATTTAGTAAGTAGGTTCAGGTTATGTCTATCACTAGGCAAACGGCTGTATCTTTTTGTGGTTTTGGATATTATCATTTACAATTTCTAGGCGTGACAGGTCCACTGTTTTTGTTTTTTCTTACTTGACAGCAAGAAAATTTCAGTTGAGTTGCCTGTAAAAATAATTGTGTTAGAAAAGTTTTCTTTTTTCCTGAACACAAGCTTGCTTATCAAGAAATTATATATATATATATATATATATATATATATATATATATATATATATGAGGACCATGAACATGCATACATTATCTTTGCATTTTTTTTTTTTATCCTTAAAAAGTGGCAGCAGATGATTTTACTACAATGCATTTTGTTATGTATTAGATGAAAAGCCCTTATTGTTTCGGCTAATATTTTCATGGACTTTTTGTGGTAGTGAATTTCATTCTGTGTTCTTGCTGTTTTGCCTTTCCTATCCATGTATGCAAGTGTGAAATATATATGTAGCATCCACTGTCATCACTCCTCCATGTTGTTTTGCTCTCAGTTCCTGTCTAATATCCACATGGAAGTGTCAAACACTGCTTAAATACCTAATTCTGACTTATTTCTAACATATTCATGGACAACATTGTTTTTCAGACTTCACTTGTTCTTTGACAGGAGACCTGTAAATTATTTCATTAAATGGGAAATTCATAAACTCCAGTCCTCAAAGGCTAAATCAGATTTTCAGGAAATTCTGGTATAAAAACAGAAAAGTAAATTTAAAATGATTAAGATGCTGATTTGCCCATCTGTAGTCAAGCAAATCATAAAGGAATTGGATGACACTGTTTTTTAAACCTATACCAAAGCCCAATTCTGCTAGGTGATTGTATGTGTTTGTCTAAAATTAAATGTACATAGATTATTGGAAGGCATCCCATTCCCTGAGTAAGATGAGTGCTAAAAGAAGAGTTCTGTGAGTCAAATACAGTCATTGGATAGACCTTAAAATAACATTATAATCTAACAATTCAAACTATAAAATATTCACATGGTTTGCAAGTGCAGTCCTCATAGGTTGACACAGAGCTTGGCAAATCCCAGGAGACAGGCAGCAATGGTTTGTTAAAGGCTACGGTTAGTACCTACGTTTTTAGCTATTATACATATATTTACAACCCATATCCTCACTTATGAAATATGACTTGACAAATTTATATGAAACTTAGGAGCAACTCCTGGATTCCCATGTTTGCAGGGTGTTCGTTCTTGCTTGCATACATGAAAATGCCTAATATCTAGTCCACTGATGGAATCCCTCTTAGAGCAGTCACCCAACAGGCCAGACTTTTTCTCACTGCATTAAGCCCAGGTTTATCAATCAGAATGAATGCTACTGAATAACTCCTTGTGTGCTTAAGCAGAGAGGGCCTTCTAACACCAGCAGAAAGATCCTGAAATTCTGTACAGTTGGTGTCCCTCATAAGACTGTAACGTGGACCATTGACCTGTCAGGAAGATAACTATTGTTTTGGTGTCTTGAGACGTGTCAGAAATGTTTTGGATTAGGAGGTCGATATGGAGATGTAGGTGTGTTATAGATAATTGCGCTTCTTTGCACAATACGCTATAGACAACATATTGGTGAAACTGAAGGAAAGTTTTATTTATTTTATATTCTTATTTTTTTTTTTTTTTAATGGTGTTGTAGCAAACTATCCAAAGTTGTGGACTTTTTATGAGATTGATTGTGGTTCAAAGAAAATAGACTGCTGTGGAAGAATAGGGGGCAAGTTTAGCCCCGCACCTCACTTGGTCCTGTCACCTGCCATATGGATTTCCGAAATCTTCTGAAACAATATACCATTAAAACATTTTGGTTACTTCCAGGCAAGTAGACTTTCTAAAAAAAAAATAATAATAATAATAATAATAAAAAAAAAAAAAAAAAAAATATATATATATATATATATAAAATTGTAATACTCCTTTTATCTGTGAGGTACATCATCTCTGGCTAGGTTTTACTGTTAAAGAACAAGCTTCCAAAGTTCCTTGATGATGAGAAAAATTTTCAATTCTGTTGTGGAAGCCCCCATTTGTTCTGTTTCTCTGCTACTGCTAATGCGAGGTGACTTGGAATGGTCCAGTTAAAATGTGGAGATCCAAAATATAAACTTCTGTAAAAAAATATGCTCTGTGCTTAAATAGAGCCCTTTCAAATTTGCCGAATCGCAATTTTAATAAGGCTGCAAATCTGCCAGTCCCCTTCCTAATGGTAGGTCAACTCATTCAGGTAGTTCAAAAACGTCAATAGCTGCCCCCAGTAATGCATAATTACATTTGTTAGTTATTAAGTATTCACAAAATATTGTTTGTTTTCTTTTTTTGCACTTTAAAAAAAGTTTAGTTTTTAAAACCAGTGTAAATATTGTACATCCGTGATCAGTGCTTAGTGTGTTGATGAGAACACACTACAGGTGGCTATCTGGATTACGAATGAGCCAATTTTATGTCATTCTGTAGTTTAGAACATGCTAGTTTTGCACATCAACCTTTCAGCCTTCAGTTTGAATGTATACTGTGCAACTTCGCATAACCTGGAACCATTCCAGCTAATCCCTTGAGACAACCTGTATAGCAAAATTGACCAAGACAACTAAACATACTACAGTAGACTCTCAGTTAACCACCGCCATCCATGGGGATTGGTAGATGCCGGATAAATGTAGTTTCTGGTGAGTTTGCTTGAGAGTTACTAATATAAGAGTCCTAGATTAGCTGCACATAGGATGCTCTGCTAAATATATTTGTCAGTGAGGGCTGTTCTTGCAGCAGCTTTTACTCCTCACTTACACACAGGTACATTCGGCTTGAGGGTGCGGTGCTGAACCCGGGGAATGTAACGCCAACAATGCACTGACTCGGTCACTCATTCCTATCTGCTTCCAGGTAACGTTGAATTGTAGAGATGTACAGTGGATGAAATCTAGGTGCCTGTAAGCATTTTGTGGCATAACAACCTGGCTCCTGGCGTTTGAACCATGTAAATTTTTAATTTAAAGTATTGTTGTTATTATTATTATTATTATTATTATTATTTGTAACGTGCCAACATATTCTGTAGCGCTATATAGGGGTTAAGTACATGGCAAAAACAAAATGAACACAATACAAAGAATGGAGGGCCCTGTTTTTGAGCTTAAAAATCAAATGTACATACAGTGGATATAAAAAGTCTACACACCCCTGTTAAAATGTCAGGTTTCTGTGCTGTAAAAAAATGAGACAAAGATAAAACATTTCAGAACTTTTTCCACCTTTAATGTGACCTATAAACTGTACAACGCAATTGAAAAACAAACTGAAATCTTTTATAATAATATGGTTGCATAAGTATGCACACCCTTAAACTAATACTTTGTTGAAGCACTTTTTGATTTTATTACAGCACTCAGTCTTTTTGGGTATGAGTCTATCAGCATGGCACATTTTGACTTGGCAAGATTGGCCCACTCTTCTTTGCAAAAACACTCCAAATCTGTCAGATTGCGAGGGCATCTCCTGTGCACAGCCCTCTTCAGATCACCCCACAGATTTTCAATCGGATTCAGGTCGGGGCTCTGGCTGGGCCATTCCAAAACTTTAATCTTCTTCTGGTGAAGCCATTCCTTTGTTGATTTGGATGTATGCTTTGGGTCGTTGTCATGCTGAAAGATGACGTTCCTCTTCATGTTCAGCTTTCTAGCAGAAGCCTGAAGGTTTTGTGCCAATATTGACTGGTATTTGGAACTGTTCATAATTCTCCCTCTCTTAACTAAGGCCCCAGTTCCAGCTGAAGAAAAACAGCCCCAAAGCATGATGCTGCCACCACCATGCTTCACTGTGGGTATGGTGTTCTTTTGGTGATGTGCAGTGTTGTTTTTGCGCCAAACATATCTTTTGGAATTATGACCAAAAAGTTCAGCCTTGGTTTCATCAGACCATAACACCTTTTCCCACATGCTTTTGGGAGACTTCAGATGTGTTTTTGCAAAATATAGCCTGGCTTGGATGTTTTTCTTCGTAAGAAAAGGCTTTCGTCTTGCCACTCTACCCCATAGCCCACACATATGAAGAATATGGGAGATTGTTGTCACATGTACCACACAGCCAGTACTTGTCAGATATTCCTGCAGCTCCTTTAATGTTGCTGTAGGCCTCTAGGTAGCCTCCCAGACCAGTTTTCTTCTCGTCTTTTCATCAATTTTGGAGGGAGCTCCAGTTCTTAGTACTGTCACTGTTGTGCCATATTTTCTCCACTTGATGATGACTGTCTTCACTGTGTTCCATGGTGTATCTAATGCCTTGGAAATTCTTTTGTACCCTTCTCCTGACTGATACCTTTTAACAATGAGATCCCTCTGATGTTTGGAAGCTCTCTGTGGACCATGACTTTTGCTGTGGGATGAGACTAAGAAAATGTCAGGAAAGACCAACTAGAGCAGCTGAACTCTATTTGGGGTTAATCAGAGGCACCTTTAAATGATGGCAGGTGTATGCTGACTCCTATTTAACACTGTTTGGAATGTGATTGCTTAATTCTGAACACAGCTACATCCCCAGTTATAAGAGGGTGTGCAGACTTATGCAACCACATTATTTTTATTTTTATTCTTCCCACCTAAAAGATTTCAGTTTGTTTTTCAATTGAGTTGTACAGTTTATAGATCACATTAAAGGTGGAAAAAGTTCTAAAATGATTTATCTTTGTCTAATTTTACAGCACAGAAACCTGACATTTTGACATGGGTGTGTAGACTTTTTATATCCACTGTAGTGCTGGTTTCCAAAGTGCCGACACATGATTGAAAACTCGCAAACTTACAATCTAAATGGTTTGAGTGTGGTAAAAGAGGGTGATAGATGCAAGATGGCAGTGTGAAAGCAATTTGTTCAATCAAG
Source organism: Discoglossus pictus (assembly GCA_027410445.1). Taxonomy (NCBI): domain Eukaryota; kingdom Metazoa; phylum Chordata; class Amphibia; order Anura; family Alytidae; genus Discoglossus; species Discoglossus pictus. The sequence continues at coordinate 108,246,639 of CM050166.1, read as the reverse complement.
TGGAGGTGTCTGTGTGTTGTACTTTAAATTGTGGATGTAAGTGTTATTAAGTTGTGGAGTGTGCAATTGTGCATATTAAGGCTGAAGGTGATAAGCTTTTAGTGATTTATTTTTTAAGATTTTGAGGCAGAAAGATAGTCTAATATAGCGGGGCAAGGAGTACCAGATAGTAGGGGCAGCACGTGAAAAGTCTTGAAGGCGGGAGTGAAAGGAGGTGATGATAGAGGAGGAAAAAAGAAGGTCATTAGCAGAATGACGAGGGCGGTTGGCAGAATATTTTGAAACGAGAGCAGAGATATACAGGGGTGCACTGTTGTCGAGGGCTTTATATATGAGGGTCATGATTTTGAATTTGATTCTGGAGGCTATAGGAAGCCTGTGGAGTGACTGACAGAGAAGAGCTGCAGACACTGAGGCCCTCATTCAATTGAGATTTGGCCAATTGAATATGGCTCTAAATAAGCACATAGCATATATTTTTTTAAATAAGTTTTTAGTTAGTAAAAATCTTGCTTTTGGATAGATGCTTACTAACTAAAAACTTACTTAAAAAAATATGTTATGTGTTTATTTAGAGCCCTATTCAATTGTCCAAAATAGCAATTGAATGAGGGCCTGAGTGTTTAGTATGGAAGATGAGTCTAGCGAGGCATTCATTATGGATTGGAGTGGAAACAGATTAGAGATTGGGAGGCCAGCAAGGAGTGAATTGCAGTAGTCGAGTCGAGATATGATGACAGAGTGTATTATAATTTTAGCTGTGTTTTCTGTAAGATAGTGGTCAATTTTTTAGATGTTTTTTAGGTGAAACTGACAAGATTTTGTTATTGATTGTATGTGAGGAATAAAAGAGAGGGAAGGGTCCAGTAGAACCCCCAAGACAGTGGGCTTGGGAGGTGGGAGTTACATAGTAATTAAGGCTGAAAAATGACTTTCAGTCCATCAAGTTCAACCTTTTAAGATCTCCTCTGATCTGCAATATGCTGATTTAATAATTAACAATTAACCACTAATGAATTAATAACTAATCACCATTTTTTTTTAAATCATTAATTGATCCAGAGGAAGGCAAACAGAAAAAACCCAAAGGAAAAAAAATGAATTCCTTCACGACCTCTGATACTGGAGATCGGATTTCTCCCTGGATCAATACTCTCTCTCTCTCTCTCTAATTATCCAGGATAACCCTAAATTCCCTTTTTAATTCGAAATATATCCAGTCCCCTTTTAAAGTTATCTATCGAATCCACTGTCACCACCTCCTCCATATTCCAAATGAGGGTGTACTAGGGATAGTGGCAGAATTATTTTTGCTTCCCTTGCTTCTATACCCTTCTTAATACATGCTAATAGTTTTTTTGCCTTTGCAGCTGCTGCTTGTCTTTGAGCACTGTTGTGTGGTTGTCCACAAGCACTCCTAAATCCCTTTCAATATTTGATACCCCTATATTTGCTCCATTAAGATTATAAATTGCATGACTATTTTTCATTCCCAGTTGCCTAACTTTACATTTATTCGTATTAAATCTCATCTGCCATTTAGATGCCCATTGCTCAATTTTATGTAAATCCATTTGGAGGGAAAGCACGTCATTATCTGATTTAATTACCTTGCACAACTTCGTGTCATCAGCGAAAATGGAGACACCACACTCCAATCCTACCTCTAAGTCATTAATAAATATGTTAAAAAGGAGAGTACCTAATACTGAACCCTGAGGTACTCTCTTACCACATTAGTCCGATCAGAGTATGTTCCATTTACAACAACCCTTTACTTCCTGTTTTTTTAGCCAGCACTCAATCCATGAGCAGATATCTACTGCAATTCCTGTATCCCTTAGTTTGCACAGTAGTCTCCCATGTGACACTGGATCAATAGCCTTTTCAAAATCCAAAAAGACTAAAATCCACTGAGTTGCCTTGATCTAGGTTCCTACTAACCTCCTCATAGAAACTAATTCGATTTATTTGACATGACCTATCCCTCATAAAACCATGTTGACTCCTACTTATAATCCTGTTCAAACGATGGCATTGTCAACAGTGAGAGATATTTGAGGAATGAAAGCTGTAGTAGAGGGTGAAAAGATAAAGACTTCAGTCTTCGACATATTGAGTTTGTGTTGGTGGGCTGACATCCAGGAGGATATACAAGAGAAGCAGTTGGCAGCTTAAGCTAAAGGAGAGGGGGATAGATCTGGTGCAGAGAGGTAGATTTGAGTATCATCTGCATATAGATGATACTGAAATCAAAGGATTTTATTAGGGTACCAAAGGAGAATGTGTAGATGGAGAAGAGGAGGGATCTACGACTGAACCTTGGGGTACGCCATAAGACAGAGAGGGAGGTGAAGAAGAGGTGCCAGAGAAGGAGACATTAAATGTACAATCTTCTCTGTATGATGTGAACCATGAGAGAGCTGTCTCATGGATGACAAAACAGCAGAGAGTTTGGCTTAGAAGTGGGTGGTCAACTGTATCAAAGGAAGCAGAGAGGTCCAGGAGAATTAGAATAGAGAAGTGACACCTTGATTTGGCGGTTATCAAGTCATTGGTGACTTTTGTGAGGGCTGTTTCTATAGAGTGTTGGGCTGGAAAACCAGATTGGAAGGGGTCAAGAAGGGACTGCAGGATCTAAAGCATTACCTGTGGCATGTGAAATTAGTGCAATTGTTCGATAATTGGAGTACATTTTGGCACAGTCTAGTTTGGTGATTAGGATGTAGACTAATCTTTTCCTGGCCACTGTTGAGTTTTTCACAGTTGTTGGCATAATGTAACAGCATCACATTTTAGGATTTTAAATAGTTCAGCTGGAATTTCATCACATCCTACGGCCTTATTATCAGCAAGACATCCTAGGGCCTTATTATCAGCAAGACATCCTAGGGCACGTCTTACTTCCCTCTCCAAGATGTCTCGCTCCAGTGCATTGGATAAACTATTGAGGTTATCAATGCTGTTAAGAGCGTTCCTATATAAATCTGTGTACTCCTGACACCTCTTTATTTGATCTGCTTCTGTTAACTCCCTTCCATCTTTGTATTTTATCACTCCCAGTTAAGCATGAAAGTTTTTTTTTCTTGAGTTTGCCAATTTTTCTTGAAGAGATCTCTTGATTTTCTCATTCGGTTACCTTCCACTAGCTTTTGCCTTCCTTCTCTCCTAGGCTACTTTTAAAGCCTCATGAGACAGCCTGCCTTCTACATTTTTTCTTTCTTTTGGGGGCTTTTTTTTTCTGTTTTCTGAATAATGTCACAAAATTATGTCTCAAGTTCTTCAGGTATTCTATCTGCCATGTTTAGTACCTTACAAACTATTTTTACCTCCACTGGCTTTTAAAAAGGGGGTATTATTAATTTTGTCTTTGCTTGCCCTGATGATTTCTTTTTTCCCTCAATTTAGTTCTGCATTTGCAACAAGAAGCTAATCATCTGAGCTGCAGTCAGCTCCAGGTCTCGTTTTGTCTGCCTCCTTATAACGCTCCTCCATCTTTGGCTAACAGTATACATTCTATTTGATTTCTATATTAGCCATCTGGTGATGTCCATTTGTATAGTCATCTCTGAGCCTGTTGGAAGAGGGTTTTTATTATGACTAGACAATTATCAATTCTGCTTCTCTACTTTAGTATTCAATCTCCTATGATGAGAGTAAACATTTTTCTTGGTATGGCATCTAGGAGCTGTTGGAATATCTTTGTAGAATTGGATATCTTCAGCATCCATGGTTGAAGCATCATCTTAAATCTCTGATTTTTATTATCATTTATTTGTAATGCGCTAACATATTCCATAGTGCTATACATGGATTACGGTCAAAGCAAAAACAATAGCAGTATTAACACATTGCAAAGGATGGTGGGCCCTGACTTTGAGTTTCGAATCCAATGTCCAAAGTGCATTCACCACAGCACCTTGCAAGTTAAAAAAATGACAGAATGATTTCAATTTGAAATCAAGGTAGGTCATAAGATTGCAAATTTTCTAAGTTGTAAATGAGCATTGCTTTGGTCAACCTTTGATTAGTCATGACTGCCACTCCATTTCTTTGGTGTGATTCTTGACCACAATAGAAGCTGTGGTTGTTATCTGATAGGAAATTTCCCATTCGAATCCATTTGACTACACAGATTCCTAATATGTCACTGTTTAATCTTGTCATCTCCTGTTTGAAAATATCCAGTTTGATTTGTTATTTTCTCTCCTTGGTAATGTGGTAGGTTCCTTCTGACCTAAGGGGCTCATCTTCCTGTGCCACATAGTTATGTCTGTATTTGTGCTTCTACATAGGGTTTTCTCAGCAAAGATCTTTGAGTGGGTTGCTAGTTCCTTCTCCAGTGGACATAGGTTTGTTGAACCACTTTCCTATGACCTACCCATCCTGGGTGACCATAAATGGTATAGCTATCAACGTCATTGACTTACACAAATCCCTTTACCATGACAAAGTAGGCAAAGTAGACCTAGAAGGCAGTGGGAGTGCTATTCACCGAGAAATTCTGTGGGAAAGTGAGCCTGAACATGAATTGCTTGGAAGGAAATGAAGGTGTACTCAATTACCCTATTTCACTTCGGCTCAAGCAGAAAGATACTGAAATCCTGAACTCCCATAGGAGCAAGTGTCACTATATATCGACTTAAGAAAAGTAAATGGTGGCAAGGCTTGCTGAAAATCGTGAAACAAATCTAAACTAAATGTAAAAAACCCTAAAAAAAGCCCCAAAACTAACAAACAACATATTTGCATGCTTCTTTACTTTTTAGTGGTTGATGGAGTGATGGAATTTTCATGTATTATATGTTTTTTTATTAACATTCTGTATTTATTAAATCTGTTGATTCTGTGTCTGAAAATTTGGGTTTGGGATGTTGTTTTTTTTATACTTGTTAAAGGGCAAATATAGATGCATATTTTCAGTAATCTTTTGAAGAACTTCACTCAAAAATACAATCTTTAATTTATTATTTTATACAATTATTATTATTATTTTTTTTGTATGACTTGCCAGTTTTATTACTGATTATCTGCTTCTACAAGTGAGAGTAGAACTTGAATGAAAAGAAACATTTAGCTGCTTAAAGTTGTCAATCTTCAGTGCAGTTGCTTTCATTAGAATTAATTATATTCTAATCCGTATGCTAGGCCTCTTTTTGGAGGGAAGATGGTTCAATTAGCAGCCCAAACAATATGACCCGCTCCGAGGACAGTGGCAGGTGGGGCGTTTGACTGGGGCGGTACACCTGTCAAACCGTAACGCAGGGGTCCTAAGGCGAGCTCAGGGAGGACAGAAACCTCCTGTGGAGCAGAAGGGCATAAGCTTCTTCAATGGGGCTTGACAAGAACCTAGTTCAAGCCTACCCCAGTAGGACCGAGTAGTTCTTACTACCTCTGGTACAGAAGATGGCCTCATGATATTAGAAACACCATATAATCCCTTAGAATTAGGATAATGCACAGAATGACACTTACGCATTGTCTATGTAAGTAGATAACACTGACATACCTTTATTAATTGGCACATTTTATACAATTTTCTGGCACACCGGCTGGCCAATCAGTAAGCCACATCCCTAAATAACAGGCTGCCCCTTGTTTACTGGGAAAACCCTGTACCTCAGATCAAACCAGATATTTGATCTCATCCTGTTGATTATATTTAGGTGGGATGAGTGAATTATCCCAGATAACAACATTGTAACATAATAGGCTGCTCCTGCTTACTGGGAAGCCCTGTAAAAGGATTATCTATTAGACTACGGTCTTGGGTGTTGGCTGATGCAATAGTCTGCAGAATATCTAATATGTTATGTAGACCATATACTGTATGTGTCTTGGTTTAACAGTGTAATCATATTTTAACCATAAGCACTAAGAAATACATAACCATAATAAGAAAAACAGGGTGAATCTGGCCAGTCAGGCCCAGGCCATACTGTGAAACAGTCCAATCAGATCCTGGGCATGACACAATACAATAACTGTGCAAAGTATATTTCATTAAATATTGGTCAAAAATGAAAGCTAAGTTCATATCTTAATTTCTAAAAACAGTTTGCCACATTGCCAAGTTTAGTTTCTTGAAAAACATATTGTTACATGAGGACGCACAGGAGTTCAGTGATCTTTAATGTAAAAACATTACCCAGTCCTATAGAGGTCTGCAATCCACAACATCCACCCTTGACAATAATATCCATGACTTATTTTCTTTTTGCAGCTAATATGTGAACATAATATGCAAATCCAGAAGTTGACAAGTCTTTATATTTTTCTTTTACATTTTATAGTTAAATTAATAAGACAAGCAATGACTGTGGCGATTTGATGTACTACACATATATATATCCCCTTTGATAAAAAACATAATCTAACGTTTCCACACCCAACAAACAGAATATCTTTCATAATATTATTGAATTCTTCGTTAACCTTTTAATACCTACACCCACTTCTGATGGTAAAATTCTTTACTGCACACCGGTTCCACAGTAACTCAATTTACCCGATCTCATTTTTTGTGCAGAAATTATTATTATTTGCATTTATTTGTAACGCGCTAACATATTCCGTAGCGCTATACATGGGATTCGATCAAGGCAAAAAACAATAGCAATATTAACATGTTACAAAAGTTGGAGGGCTCTGTCTTTGAGCTTCTAATCCAGTGTCCAAAGTGCTTTTCCCACCTTACAATGTTGGAAACTCGCAAACTTACAATCTAAAGGGTGTGGGCGAGGTTACATGAGAGTGATAGATAAGTTGTGCAAGCTAAGGTGGAAGGTGATAGGCTTCTTTAATCAGAAGCGTTTTTAGTGAGGATTTGAAGGTTTTGAGCCAGCTAGTCTGGTAGAGCGAGGCAAGAAATCCAGAGAATAGGGGCAGCACGAGAAAAGTCCTGAAGGCGGGAATGAGAGGAGGTGATGAAGGAGGAGGTCATTAACAGAACAAAGCGGGCGGGTTGGGGAGTATTTGGAGATGAGAGCAAAGATATAAGGGGGTGCACTGTTGTTGAGGGCTTTGTAAGTTAGGGTCATGGGAAGCCAGTTTAGTGACTGACAGAGGGATGTTACAAATATGACCCTCGCTATCTATCACCCTGTACTTACTAGATAGTGATCCGGTCCTGACTTGTCCCTAGGCTCTCTCACCAGCTCTCCAACCAGCCAAGCATGGTGCTGCGGGTCTCCGGCCTGTGACATCACTTGTCTGTGACACCTCTTAATGATTACCCCGCCTCCCATCATGAAAGCTTGAATCACCCACTAGGGTGGTAGGGACCAGATTGACTACCACTGGAATAAGGCATACATTAATGTAAATTTTATATAAATATCAAGCTGAAATTTATTGCAAACACACAAGTTAATACAATTTAATAATGTTTGCACTATTGGGGGGAAAAAGCATACATTCTTAATTTTGCTTATACATTGGTTGTTATAGGCATTACTTACATTGTTATTTTTCCCTTTCATTAAACTGCATATTGTTTGTGATAAAACTATTATTGTGTATAAATAATATTGCAGAAATGATACAAGATATCCTTTTATGTCATGTCAACGAGCGTTTATGACAGTTGAGAAGATGGCTATATCATTTGAATCTCTGGGTTAACCATTATCATCCCAATGGCAAGCCAGATTTTCACTCCTCTCTCACACCTGGTTGGGCATCAAGATCCTGCCATTGGTGACCACGCTGTTGACCTGAAGCTAGTGACACAGTGGAGCTTCCACTTATGGTATATCATTTAAAACTATAGGCAATAACAAGAGCTTTATAATTATTTTTTTAATGTTTCATTGAGTAAACTAACATGGAAGTTTGCATGGTTTAGCTGTAAGTCTGCTTTTCTGAACCATTTGTACAGAGATTTATATACTTTGCTTAAAGATTATTACTAATAATTATTGACTATCCCCAAAGAGTCTGAGATCACTTTCTAAATTTCAACTGCAGAAAGACTGGTCATGCTTCCAGGTTGTAAGCAGGCTCATTCATTTCTTCTTTGTCTTTCTTAATAAAAAAAAAAAAAAAAAAGGCAATTCGACACGAAATTACAGAGATTACATCCGTAGCTATAAGAAAAATCTCAGGTGAAAAGGAACCTCACATATTACATTTGATCAATGTGAATTGCTTTACCAATGCTCAATTGAAATTGCAATAAAACACACTAATTGTTTGTCATCTCTATTTTGTTTTTATAGTTATTTAGTAAGTCGGTAACAAATATTAAAGCAATGAGGACGGATAAAGTTAAAGGTGTAACATAAGAAAAAACCTGTAGGAAAAGAAGGAAAAGAAAATAAGAGATTACAAAATAAGAAAAGATAACATGGCTCCCAATCTGGGAACAACCATCTATGTCATTCTTATCGACTATTGATCCATGGTGTCCAGTTCATATAATGTGCCAGACGATTTTGTAATGTAATAAGTTTCTCCAGTATGCCTTTTCATCAATCCTGATTAGGCTATAAATCCAGAATAATGTATGGGATTTCTGCTTTGCAGCCATGCATTTTAGGGTTTATCATACATTGTTATTAGATGTTCAATTTTTATCTATACTCTCCTAACCTTAGGGCAGTTCTACCATATATGTAAGTATGTACAGTATTGCTCTACAGTTTCTAAAACAAACATCGGTTTTATATTAGAAGAAATCTTATGAACTTTTCTTGTACCAAGTATATTTGGTGTAAACCCTTAAAGGACCACAAAAGTCACCATATGTGCTCTCTCTACTATCAGTTTGAAGCTGACAAATCTTGTAGAAAATCACTTTACATTTTTTGAAACTAGAATTGTCTTGGATATTGTCATTTTAGTTTAGTCCTTGAAGTCCCACAATAACCTGCATATATAATGAGGCTGGGGTCTGTAACTGTTGCACATTGTATTAGGATTCATACCATATTTGTAAGTGAAGTATGGTGGCACAGTAGTTTACATCATGTGTATTCATAAATGCATTAGTTAATTTAAAAAAGTTAAATTAATTGATTTAGATCCAATGACTTACTAATGAAAACATTTTATGAAGCTCACTTTCCACTTGACAAAAACACTGTTTTAAAAACTGTGTAAAAGCTAAACTAAATTCATGTTTTTGAACTATATATATATATATATATATATATATATATATATATATATATATATATATATATATATATATTATATATTTATATTGAATAATTGCATGAACTGTGAGCTAGTTATTTAAAATATATACGTGTGTGTGTGTGTACATACAGTATTTTTCATATAATTATTATTTACATAAACAAAAAACACAAGACAACAGTACCTCATACTGACATGCTTATACATATAACTTAAAGGGGCTTATGTCTGAATTTTTAAAACTGTAAATAAATATCTGTCTTTGGCAGGAATCAAACTCAGGACCTTTAGCTCCACAAGCAGCTGCATTACTGACTGATCTATTTTACCAGCTATTGCATTTGCTGCTAGAATATGACTATGTGGTTACAATGAGTCAATTGCTGAAAGCTTCTGCATCTGAATCTAATTATTCATTGTTCTGTGCGGTGCAGAGCTCATTACTCATTTAGGCAGAGGCAACATACTGTAAAATCCAGACTCCAATTGATCATAACTCCACCAATTCAGCTTCAAATTTTAAAATTAAAACACCTTTTCACTATGCATTTTTACCCTTTATCTAATGGTGCAGAGCACATATAGGGGACTTTTGTGGTCATTTAAGGTTGGTTTCTAAAATGCTATTGGTTATACTGCTTTGGCCTAGCTTTAAACATGGAGACCAATTGTTGTCTGCAATAGGCATTTGTAGATTAAATTACCATGAAAAAGGATTTATGGCATACAATTTAAATTAAAATATCTTAAGTTTTATATCAATTTGTCAACTTCTGCCTTAGAGGTACTTCCTTCCACCAGTATTGGATTTCATTCAGTACTCCCAGAATTCAGAGTAACCAGTGAGGCCTTCTGAAACCAGATGCAGGTAAAATTTGGGGCTAAAAGAAAACAATAACAATAAAATATGGTATAAGGGACCAATGGGAGAGAGGGAGAGAGATATTAGAAGTTAGCAGAGAGGAAATGCAAAGACATGTGTTTTGTATGCAAACAAATAAAGTCATTCAAGATCACTATCTAGCAGGACACACCAGCATAACTGAATAAATGCAGCATAAAATTCATATCAAATTAATATAAACTGATGTTCACATAAAACTGGAGTATTATTCCACTATTGGATCTTGTAATGTTCTGTTTGGCTAGAAAAGAAACATGCAGCAATACTTAATTGTTTAGCACCATCCTTCACCAGATCCTATTTGCACAGTTCCTCAGGATTTGGAAAAGTTGAGCCATGAATGCCTTTGTCTTCAAGGACAGATTCATCAGGAGAATGTACGTTACTCCAAAACTTATTTAAAGAACAATGAAAACAATATATACGTGAAATTAAACAGGAAAAACTCATACAACTATAACATTTAGACAATTTAGAAACCAAAATGATGCAGGACCCTGGAGGGATCCATGATCGATTGGTGGAGACCTATGGTTGCATCCTTTGATGCAACATCCTGCTTCTGTGCCAGTGAGGTGAAGGGTGTGGTGTACATCTAAATCTCATCCCATTATCAAACAAAGGCCCCATACTTCAGCCTCTTCCCTCATCCCATACCCCTTCCTCCACTGATAATTACAAAAACGCCACCCTATTAAATAGCTCTCAGAAAGTGATGTAATAAACACAAAATTGATTCTGGTACTCCTAAAAGGAGTAATAAAAAATTCAGATTTTTCCAAAAAATATTTTTGTATCCAAGGCTTAGACAGCAGCTAATATTTATCATTTAGTTACATTTATTATTATTATTATTGTTTGTTTATTTGTAACGCACCAACATATTCCATAGCGGTATACTTACGTGGTGATCAAGGCAAAACAATATTAACACATTGCAAAAGATGGAGGGCCCTGTATTTGAGATTAGAATCTGGTGTCCATAGTGCTTTCCCCAAAGCACTGTGCAAGATTGAAAACTCAGACTCTCTTGTCAGTTTTGTTGACAGGACTATCCAAATAACTTTCAGGATTAATTTACCTTCCATGACCTGCATATCTGCCTTATCTCTCTTTGCGTTTGAGGTATATGTTTGTGCCTTATAACTATATTAACTACAGAAACCTAAACAATATCACTATCAAGAACTGGTATCCATTACCTCTGATCACCGAGCTGTTTCACTGTCTTGTTTGATTCTTTCCACTTTTTGTAATGCTCCTGCTGTCTTCCAGGAGTTTATAAATTATATACTTCCAAGAACATAGTGCTTTCCCCAAAGCACATTGCAAGATTGAAAACTCACAGACTTAATATATAAAGGCTTGATTTTGATCTGTAGTGGCCCTTTATGAAAACCTATGATAGAGCCAAACATGCATCTTGGGATATTTTGTTAAACCAAAAGAAACTAGATAAATAGGAATTCCTATTCATTCATATATGAGAAGAATTGGGACAGGTAAGGGAACAGTTTAGAGGGAAAGCTGAGGATGTCCCTCAACTCACTACCAGACGTGCCCAAGTTTGAAGGATAAAGTTGAATGCAGCTATTCTAAGAATAAAATACTAATTGCCTGACATGCAGGTAAGACATGCAACATTTTAACATATTCAGGTATATTAAGAAGGCAGATGGCTCTTTGAAGAAACAGAAGAAAATATGTAAAATCGAAAGTCCATAAACTAAGCACAATGGTATCATTTATATCTTTTTATTGGGGCAATAAAGTATATTTAGAAAAGAATATTGAATCTGTCTAATGGAAAGAACGTTGGCACGTGACAGCATATATGTGAATAGCTTCTTTCCAAGCTCCCACAAAAAGAACCTGCCTGGCCCCTAAAAAATTTTTCTGGCTCCTAATCTAATTACTGTACCAATTGATAAAATTAAAGTCCTCCAGCAAGTTGTCATCCAAGTCTAAAGGGTGAGCAGTAGCATTGTTCATTATTAACAGAGCCCTCAGAGGCAGTTTGTTCTCCTCCAAATATTTTATGACCTTGTGGCTTTGTTCATCCTTTCACTGAAGAACTGCCTGGTAACCCAGGCTTTGCTGTTGGCCTTCCGCATTACACTTAACTTGCTTTTTATCAAATTTTCTCCTTTTGAAGACTCTGGGGTTTTCACTGTGATAGACAAGTAGAGGCTTAATTTTAAAATCCCGACTAGCATTCCCACACACCAACAGAGTAAGCCTATCATTCATCGACTTGTGGCCTGGCAATGATTTCTCTTCTTGAGTGATGTAGGTTCTGGTGAGCATTTTCTTCCAAAATAAATTTTGTCTTGTCCTAGTTGAAATCTTGTTTGGGAATAAAAGCCTCACTCCATGCCTCACTATACTGTGAATGCCAGTTCTCTTTTTAAAATGATAAAATGATCAAACCCACCATGATTGGCTTTAAATACTTCACTGTTCTCATCACTTGTTGTAGGCTTTTCTTTTACCAGATCGGCGGGCAATTGCTTTGCTTTTTTGCAAATTATTGCCTCGGAAACATCACCCACTAACGTTTTTTCGGCAATTCAAATGTACAACATTTTCTCCAAAGTCTGTGACCCTTGCTTAGTCACAGACTTCAAACCTCTTCACACCTACTAGCTTTTTATAGTCCTAAATAAGCATAGGTATCCAATACAATAAGAGTCAAATAATATGAAATATATTGTGAACTAAAATTTTGAAGTGGTTTGTGAAGCACGGTGTATATCATATACATTTAAGCAAATAAACTATGAAAAATCAAGTTTCTATTCAACACATCTTTGTGGTAAATTCTTAAGATGCATCGAAGAATAACCATCCAGATGGTATATATATTTCATTCTTACAATATTTGACCACTCCTCAATATTGGCTATACATAAATACTATTCACCCTGCATTTACAAAAGAGGAATATTATTATGAAATGCCCCTACCAGAGACAGTGGTATAACAACTTTAACAAAAATTAAATGGTGGAATCTTGGGTTCCAGCCAAGCGGTTTCTCCAAATCCAGTTGCTCTGTTGATTCTGACACACAAACATAAAATGGAGTTCTTATTCATTTATCACTTTTTGGTCTTCCTGCTTAGCACGGTGCGTCCAGACTGACTGCACTGCTATTGTCACTAGCACCTCCTCCTCTTGGAGCAACTTCATGCAGGATTTAAAATGAAGAGTCCTTCCAAAAGCAAAATAAAACAATATATACAATTTCATCTTTGTGTGCACACAAGATGATGAGAAGATGTTAATGTGGCAGTCTTGTTTCTTCTGTAGTAGTTGCAGTACTGCCCTTGTAGCAGTTGAACATGTTTCAGACCACACTGTCAGCAGCTTTGAGACTGTGTTAGCTCCTTGACCCCATGTCTCCAATATAAAGAGCTGAGATGCATTGTCTGCACATTTCTATGTATAGTGCTGCATCCAATATGTAAGTGTGCTATACAAGTTAAAGGTCACAGTTTATGTGAGTACATCCTTCAAAACCAGACCTTTTTATTTTCTCGATTTTAATTATTTAGTAGTTCAGTTATATAACTTTGTCCTGGGCAGTATTTTCGCTTCTGAACACAGTGAATGACTGTATTTTCATTTGCACAGCAGGCTCACTGTAGAATTGCGACATTAGTCATTTCATGCTAGTTCATGAAGTTTTCATTGACTTTCCAGGATAGAAAAGCATTGAAGGAAAGAAACAATTACCTCTCATGGAAAAGTGGCATTTTTTTTGCAGTCAACATAAAAAGGCTAGAAAGGCAGATCAATTTAAATAATGGTTTCTGAGGTTTATGTAGTTGGAGATAAGCTGTCTTTTAACACTTAAATATTCCAGCAGATTTCAGATGCCTTTGGGGTATGATATAACTCACACAACCCATTTCCTTTTTTGTATAAATTCCTGCTATTCCTGAATCACTTTAAAATGTTAATTTTGAGCATTTATATTTATTCAATAGATAATATTTACAATTCCTTATAAATAAGATTTTTATTTCTATTCAAGATATTTCTAAAGTGTAAAAAAGGACAGCGAAAAAAATAATAAAATAAAACAAAATCCATATGTTCTATATTATGATATAGCGACTGGGAGAGTTATTTAATCTTGGAATGACATTGAGTGGGTTTCAGTTTGGAATTTCCGGGGAAAGATACAGTATTCCATTGCCTCGTGATAGTATGTTAGCCTAAAACAGCAAAGTGAGCAATTATTGCTCACAAACTAATGATGACCTTTTCTTCAATAATTTGTTCTCATACACCGATACATTTCTGATCACCTTCTGCTGCATATCAGACTTCCAATGAAATGATAGAACAAGAGGTCATGTTGTATATTTGGTAAAAAGAAATGTTATGGGTTCATGACATAATCTCAAGGTAGGAAAACACTTGTAATTTGTAAAATGCTATCAACAATTCAAGATTTTAATGGTTTAACTACCTCTTGAACCTAGGTTCCCCTGGCTCTAAGGATGCTGGAAGCCTGGTTGGCCAGATCCCCAAAATATTTTAGTCTAAGGAGTGTTTGTTTATTAAGGATATAATAACTTGAGACTGTATCTGATCTTTACAAAATTATATTAAAGCTAAGAGCAAAAAACAGATGCATATTGAATAATCAAAGATGTTCGGAGTCGGAAGTATTTTTCCCTAGTAAAACTCTAAGCTCTCTCTAAAACTCTCTTTGGTTTGGTGTGCCTCGTCTTAACATTAATGGTCTGTTTAAAATCTACTTAAATGGGGGAAAGGTACTTCTATTTCTAGTACTTTAAAATAATAAAATTTGTGCATATTCTTTAATGCAATTTTTTTTAAAGTGTTCACCTTCGCAGTACAAAGAATAGCCAACTACTTTTCTCTATATATAAATATGAATCAAATATTGTTTTGTCAAGTTAGGAGGAGTCGGATATTCCAGAACAAGTAATGAAATTAATAAGAGGCAGTATGAGTTTTTTTGTTGTTTGTTTTGATCATTTGTGCTACATTACAGTGATGCATTATTCCAGAGAATATTACCACCTCCATCAAATTTGTATTCACTTTTTTAGGGCAGAGTTTCAAAACATTCGAGCCTGAAGATTAATACTTTGTTTAAACCTTACTATGGCCTTCTTGGTGCCATTTGTAAGCGACAGAAAATACCATGACTACTTCTTGGTACTAGAAAAAAATGATAGGTCTCCAGAGTAGATGATTCAACCCCTTTGTTAAATATTCTATTGTGTCAAATGTTGTGTTCTATTTGGTACACCTTTCTAGTACTGGGCAGAACCTCCTTTGCCCCGAGAACATCCTGAGTTCTTTGTGACATGTATTCAACAAGGTACTGGAAACATTCTTTAGACAAGGAGAGTCCAAGTTAGCTCCTGGTGGGCCTTACACTGGCCTGGATTTGAGAATATCCCTGCTGCACTTAGGTGAGACTATCGCTTCTTCAGTCATGCTGATTGACTCGCCTGTGCAAAGGAAAGGAAATTCTCAAATCCAGGTCTGTGTGCAGTCACCAACATTCACACCCCAGCTTTAGACTTCAGGAGTCTCCCTCAGGGGGATAGGTAACTTCAGACGTGGACTCCTTGCTCCCTGTGTTTTAGGGAGTTCAGCTACACCTCACAGATGAGGCACAAGGTAGGACAAAACATATGTCTGGGGTTTGCTGTTTCTGCTGTTCAGGGTAGAATTGCTTGGTATTCCAGGCTGGATCACTCAGACTGATATACTACAGGATATTTCTCCCTGTGAGAGGCACAAGTGAGCTAAAAGATTAACCACCCTTACTGTGAAGAACCCCCTTTTCTTTCTTTAAGGGGAAATAATTTTACTTCTAATCTCAAAGGATGTCCTTTTGTCAGTTGAAAACCTCTTGGCACAAAAGCTCACTTGCCAAAGCCTATATATAGTGAAATGATGGTGATTAGCCATTGGCTGTTAGTACTGTACCTCTGATGTAGTGCTATCATTATTTTGAGGAGTGTGGCACTATAGTTTAGTTATACAATAACCTTTTTGCTTTTAAAAGATTAGTATTTCCAGCACAATAAAAAGGCTATTTTACCCAATAATATAAAGAGCTGTGAATTACTATATTCTCTCTTTTAGGGGATTGCCATTTTTACCACCCTCTATGCTACCATCCCTATAGTACAGCCCCCATAGCTTACCACTGTCTGAGACAGCAGGCAGTAAACTATAAAAATCCATATTGCAGTTTCTAGTGCACAAGTCTGTACAATAGTGCCCACCCATATGACTGTAAACTAATTGGAGGCAATGGCTATGCACAGTTCACTAGAAACTGCAAAATGTCCTTTCACGCGATGCCAACACCTCATTAAGTGACCAGCTCCCAGGACTCCTCATGAGTGGAAGAAGGAAGGGAGCCCAACATAAGGGTATGTAATTGAATTAGGAGGGCTTTTATTATGCTTAATGCAGTTTATACTTTTAAAGGGCAATGACTTGTTTTACTACTTTGGTTTCTCTTTAAAGCAAAATACCCTGTGCCTCCCCGCCTTATGTTTGTCTTCCACTTTAGTCTTACAGTGCTCACTATAGTCATTTCTATACAGTAGCATCATGTACCTCATAGCTACAGTATGTGAATAAACCATTGCCCTGTATAAGAGATGAGTGGATTAAACGGTGTATTGATTATTTTGTTGTCTTATGTAAACAAGTATAAAGGGCTGTGTCTGGATATTTTTCTGTCAGTAGGAGTTCTGTGAGTGAGTCAGTGGCAGCCATTTTGGGTGCTTTTGTTGCTGATGCACATTTTTTCTAAATAAACTCTAATAATGAGAAAAATACCAGAGGACTCTGTACCTCAAAACCATTCCTGATAACACAAAACAAAGTGGTGTGAGTAAGAGTTATTTTCTACGACAATAACACGTTATTTACTGAGCAGGTTTGTGAAAGTGCAAGCTGATGTACGCAAAAATGGGGCTGGTACGGGTTTTCATTATAATTGGCCCAAATCTGAAAATAATTATTCATTGGTCTAGCGATGGGTTATTCCATGTTTTTGGGAGGGGAGTTATGGATTGTGCCATTGTCTTATGTAAACGACAATAAAAAGCCATGTTTTTTATGTATTCTTTGAATTCAGCAGACAATTGTATTTTGTGCTGTTGTGTTTCCAAGCTGCTTGTCAATAAATCAAACATAACCAGAGACGTTTGAGTTTGTATATCATTCTTGTTTTTTTAGTGAGTAGTTTGGTAATAGGGAAGATATTTTCTATCTTCTTGTAAAGTACACGTTTAACAAACCATTTACATGTTCTGGTTTATTATACAGGATAACAGTAATGCAGTGATTCAGTATTTTGTTACATTTACTGATCCTAAAGAGTCTGTCATTAATCTTTCAGTATGAAATTCTAATATACTGCCAAACTTGTCAATGAAAATGTGAAAAAAAATCCCACTATAAATGATTGCTGCATAAATTAATATTTAACTCATAATGAACAACTGTGCTGAATTTAGATTTTGAAATAGCTTAAATGACATGAAATCACTTTTTTTTTTTTTTTTTTTTACAACTACCACATACTATATCATGGTAAAATTATAGAGGAAAAAACGCTGTTTCTCATTTTTAACATGACATAAAAGCCTGGGATAAATATACCGTATATATTCGAGTATAAGCCAAGTTTTTTTCAGCCCTTTTTTTTAAGGCTGAAAAAGGCCCCCCAGGGCTTATACTAAAGTCACCCTGTGTCTCCCCCCCCCCCCCCCGTGTCTCTCCAACCCAGTGTCTCTTCCCCCCCTCTCCCTCGTGTCTCTTTCCCCCCCTCCCTTATCATCATCATCCTCCATCCTCAATCCCACCTCCCCATCCTCAATCCCACCTCCCCATCCTCAATCCCACCTCCCCATCCTCAATCCCACCTCCCCATCCTCAATCCCACCTCCTCATCCTCAACCCCCCCCTCCTCATCCTCAACCCCCCCTCCTCATCCTCAACCCCCCCTCCTCATCCTCAACCCCCCCTCCTCATCCTCAACCCCCCCTCCTCATCCTCAACCCCCCCTCCTCATCCTCAACCCCCCCTCCTCATCCTCAACCCCCCCTCCTCATCCTCAACCCCCCCTCCTCATCCTCAACCCCCCCTCCTCATCCTCTCTCCTCAACCCCCCTCCTCACTTTGCCCCCCTCTAATTACCTCCCCCTCTCCGTTTCCCCTCATTTACCTTCCATCAGCAGCTGCTCCTCTGCGCGTCTTCCGGCTGCGTCGGGAACCGGCATATGTTAATGACGTGATGTCACATGAGCGTCACGTCATTAGCATTGGCCGGGTCCCGACGTGCGGAGGAGCAGCAGCTGCTGATGGAAGGTAAGGGAGGGGGGTTGAGGAGAGCGGAGGAGGGGGGTTGAGGAGAGCGGAGGAGGGGAGCGGAGGAGGAGAGTGGAGGAGGGGAGCGGAGGAGGAGAGCGGAGGAGGGGAGCGGAGGAGGAGAGCGGAGGAGGGGGGGGGTTGAGGAGAGCGGAGGAGGGGGGGGGGTTGAGGAGAGCGGAGGAGGGGGGGGGGTTGAGGAGAGCGGAGGAGGGGGGGGGGGTTGAGGAGAGCGGAGGAGGGGGGGGTTGAGGAGAGCGGAGGAGGGGGGGGTTGAGGAGAGCGGAGGAGGGGGGGGTTGAGGAGAGCGGAGGAGGGGGGGGGTTGAGGAGAGCGGAGGAGGGGGGTGGTTGAGGGAGAGAGGGTGGTTGAGGGAGAGGGGAGAGGGTGGTTGAGGGAGAGGGGAGAGGGTGGTTGAGGGAGAGGGGAGGGGGGGGGGTTGAGGGGAGGGGGGGGGGTTGAGCAGGGTGATAAGGGAGAGGAGGGGAAGAGGCACAGGGGAGGGAGAGGGGATACACAGAGGGCACAAGAGGGACACAGGGGGCAGCACATTTCCCACCCTCGGCTTATACTCGAGTCACTAAGTTTTCCCAGTATTTTATGGTAAAATAGGTGCCTCAGCTTATACTTTGGTCGACTTATACTCGAGTATATACGGTAATAATATTATAATAATTAAGGCTTAATTCTTTTGTAGTTCCATATCAAGTGGTATAACCAATTTATAATATGGTATGCAGTTTTTTTTTCTATAGTTTTTAATCTTATTTTTATTTATTTAATTCATTTTGATTCTTTATTTTTATATCTTTGTATTTTTCTTTCTAAGCACAGTAAACTTTTTTTTTGTTTAGTTTAAATCTAAAGTGAGTAAATTCTTGACAATAAATCGGCATTGTTTATTAAAGAGTTATTGTTCTTTTTATATTTGTAAGCATTTCTTTTTTTTCCTGCCAAACGTGGTTACTGTTAATAATTAGTTGCCTGAGATCAACCAAAGACTATAAGACCTAGAATTATGATTGATTTTAATACTTTTTCTGTGTTGTGCAAGGAGTGTATTTCTCAGATCAGTTGGCTGATTTATGTTTAATCCTTTCACGCACCATAAGCATGTGTTTAACTAAGGTGGGTATGGTACAGTGCCTTGCAAAAATATTCACCCCCCTTGACTTATTACCTATATTGTTACAATACAGACTTAAGTTCAATGTTTTTTTAATCTGAATTTTATGTGATGGATCAGAACACAATGGTCTAAGTTGGTGAACTAAAATGAGAAAAATATATACATAAAACTATTTTTTAGAAATAGAAAACAGAAAATTGGCATGTGCGCATGTATTCACCCCCTTTGTTATGAAGCCCATAAAAAGCTTTGGTGCAACCAATTACATTCAGAAGTCACATCATTAGTGAAATGATGTCCACCTGTGATCAATCTAAGTGTCACATGATCTGTCATTACATATAAACACCTTTTTTGAAAGGCCCCAGTAGCTGCAACACCTAATCAAGAGGCACCACTAACCAAACACTGCCATGAAGACCAAGGAACTCTCCAGACAAGTAAGGGACAATGTTGTTGAGAAGTACAAGTCAGGGTTAGGTTATAAAAAAAATATCCAAATCTTTGTGCCCCAGGAGCACCATCAAATCTATCATAACCAAATGGAAAGAACATGGCACAACAGCAAACCTGGCAAGAGACGGCGGCCCACCATAGGACGACAAAAAGCTGGCAGAGTGGCCAGAAGAAAATCATTACTTTCAGCAAAAAAAACAAAATGGCACTTTTTGAGTTTGCGAAAAGGCATGTGGGAGACTCCCAAAATGTACGGAGGAAGGTGCTCTGGTCTGATGAGACTAAAATTGAACATTTTTGGCCATCAAAGAAAACGCGTCTGGCGCAACCCCAACACATCACATTACCCAAAGTACACCATCCCCACAGTGGAACATGGTGGTGGCAGCATCATGCTATGGGGATGTTTTTCAGCAGCAGGGACTGGCAAACTGGTCAGAATTGAGGGAAAGATGGATGGTGCTAAATACAGGGATATTCTTGAGCAAAACCTGTACCACTCTGTGCGTGATTTGAGGCTAGGACGGAGGTTCACCTTGTTCACCATGTAAATGTGTTGGAATGGCCTAGTCAAAGCCCAGACCTCAATCCAATAGAAAATCTGTAGTCAGACTTAAAGATTGCTGTTCACAAGTGCAAACCATCCAACTTGAAGGAGCTGGAGCAGTTTTGCAAGGAGGAATGGGCACAAATCCCAGTGGTAAGATGTGGCAAGCTCATAGAGACTTATCCAAAGCGACTTGGAGCTGTGATTGCTGCAAAAGGTGGCTCTACAAAGTATTGACTTTAGGGGGGTGAATAGTTGTGCACATTAACTTTTTTCTGTTATTTTGTCCTATTTGCTGTTTGCTTAAAAAAAAAAAAAAAAAACATCTTCAAAGTTGTGGGCATGTTCTGTAAACTAAATGATGCAAATCCTCAAACAATCCATGTTAATTCCAGGTTGTGAGGCAACAAAACACAAAAAAATGCCACTGGGGGTGAATACTTTTGCAAGGCACTGTAAATATCCATAAGCTCATCATTCATAAAGCAAGTGCAAAATGCAGGCTCCTGTTTCTGATTAAAGTGCCTGCACTGTAATACCAGCGTGGACAGATGTCTGACTTGAACCAAAGAGGTTTTGCGCTTAATGCTATGACGCAAATTACTCTTAATGCAGTAAGTGAAAGTGTTCTTCCAAAAGTTGCATTTCAACTACATGTGAAAGGATACTGAATATCTGTAATAAAATTATTTTATTTTAAAGGACCACTGTAAATTAGGGGGGAAAAAAGTTTTAGAAAGTTTCATACAAACTAACACATGTAGCTTTTGAACAATGGGCATAAAAAAAGCATTTTTAGAGAAAGTGTTAATTTTACCCGACTGCAAGTCTGCATAAGCTACCGTGACACGATAATACTTCTTGTTCATAGTATATTGGGGCAATTGCAGGGCAAGCAAGTGTGAAAGATACACAAAGGTAATACATTAGGTCAGGGCTTGACAAGAACCAGGCACCAAGTTGCCATGGTGACTATAAAATTCTGGATGCACCTACAGATTACGGTGCATGTAGTGTACTTTTATTCTTGCCACTGCAGGTGGTCCATTGCAATCACCACAAGTTGCATTAGTAATCACCCTGCATGGTGGAGGTTTAAACCTAATGTAATACAGGAATCTGACAGCATCATCCTTACTGGCTCGGGAGGCAGTTGTGTGCCTTCCAGCCCGCTGTGCACTCCTGCAGTAACCTGATGCTTGTGTAGACCGGGAGCATGGCTAAGGCATAGGGAAATTGAAACATCTTAAAGGGGAAGTCTAGGTGCATATGGTAGGTAAATGTATAGTAAATATTTTCTCCATACTGAGTGCACAAATAGATTATGTAGTAGTTTAATTGACAACAGTGTAATTTTTATTCACCTGTGATTTAAAACAAAAAACAAAAAAAAAACGTAATTTATAGTTATTATAACCTTAACCTTATACTTTAGTGTGTGTGTGTGTGTGTGTGTGTGTGTGTATGTATGTATATAGTACCTTTTGTGTTCACATTTGAACGTCTAAAACAAGATGATAAACTTGTTTCCTGCTTAGAATTCCGAGAAATACAGCCATTGCACTGCATCCTGGGAACCTGGGCAGGGACATGGAAATGTGCCCACAAAGGCTTTGATCTTTTATCCAATTATATTTCAAACATTGTTCCTACGTATACACTTACACACACACACACACACACACACACACACACACAAACAAATAAACAATGTCTGGTTTTACAGCAACATGTATCTCCAATTTCAGACCACATTTGACAAGCTACTTTAGAGGGTGACAATTTGTAGTGAGATCCTCACATTCAAGCTCAAAGGAGATCTTCCATGGGGAAAAGCAAACATTTAGACATTGTGTTTATCTTTATGATGTGTATACCATCTTAAATACTTCTTCCTTAATAAAGATTGGTCTTTTTGAATGCTTTTGATGATTCATTGAGGGGAAACATGATTTAGCATCCCTTTAATGCAATGCATCTTAGCATTTTTGGCAAAAATGTTCTCTTGTATGTAGTACCTGGATTATGATGTTTTTACAGTTAAACAAAAGTGTTTATTGCCTGTTAAATGCAGACCGGGGCTATAAATCTGGGTAGTTTCATTATGCTCTTATAAAATGTTGGTCTTTTGCATTGAGAAGGAACTTTGACAACGTGAAGGACTTCTGAAGGTTCAAATGTGTATAATGTTCTTTTGCAGAACAAGACTGGATAATTGACAAACCTTTTATGTTATATTCAATTGTATCTTAACCATAAAATATATACTTTTTTTTCCCCAAATCTGATTTGTCATCTTGGTTCGACATTAACAGCCTTATTAAATTGTGATTCGGTAAGTTTAAAAGGGCTCTATTTAATCACATAGCATATGTTATTTACAGAAGTTTTTAGTTAGTGAAGACCTTGCTTTTGGATAGAAGTTCACTAACTAAAAACTTGTGTAAAAAAAATATGCTATGTGCTTAAATAGAGCCCTTTTAAATTTACCGAATCACAATTTAATAAGGCTGTAAACGTCCAGTAAAATATCCATTCACTTCTATTGAGGGAATTGCCACAATGTTATATAATTTACAGTACGATTAAATGGAAGTTTAATTAAAATTTTGATCACCCTCCTAGACCGATCAAAACCGCAAACTAAATCAATGCCCACTCGCAGTAAAGATTATTACGGAAGTAATAACTATTTGTATTTTTTGTGTTATAAACAAGTTCTTCAGTTGGGGAATCGTGCACAGAGGGGACGTGGAGAAAGCCCCAACACCTCAGAGAAATAAGATTGGTTTCAAAACTTGTTTTATTATGCGTCGCATTATTCTTGGCTTTATAAACACATTTTTTTAAGTGGTGGACCGTGTGCTCACAGATCTTTACCTGGCCTTAAATTTGACCCTTGGTTAATTAAACCAGTCCTTGGCAAATCCTAGAATCCAGGGTGCAAGAACTGCTAAAAAATTACTATTGCCTCCTAACTTTTTAGTAATATGTTTTTATTTCAATATTTTTCCCTTTCCTGACACTTAAAAATGGCTTCTCATGAACATAGATGAAAGCTAAGTTTCCTATTAATTTTTCAAGCGCTGAATTAAACTAAATTCATTTTAACACAACATTTTAAAACTATTTGTTTAAAATGGTTTGTTTTACTCACCTACCAAACATGGGACCTTTACTATATCCCTTTAATCGTATTTGTCCACGCAGCAGTTCATATAAGTGGTTAGCTTTTAGAAGCAAGATTTACAAAAGTGCACTAGAGTTACTTTAAAAATTAAAGCCAATATAATTGATTTGCATCAGTTATATAATTTCTCCAGTACAGGTTTATCTCTTCATTAATACATCATAGTATTATGCTCTTGGCTTAGCCTTAGCCTTGAGCTTTCACTCCTCCAATTGTGACATAAATGCCCAGCTAATTCACTTCCTGTCTGTGATTGTTAATTATTATTATTTTTTTTTTTTTGCTCCTGAAAATGTTGTTCTATTCTTAATTCAAGAAGGTAGCATCTGCTGCCCTCTGGCTAGAACAGAAATAAAACTTGTTTTATAATTAATTTCTGTGATACTGTGAGATTATTTGTATTGCTGAAATTTGCTGGAAGCATGAATGTACAATTTTATATTCATACATACTGGAGTGTTTTTAAAAGTAAATTACAAGCTTTAGCTAAACAAAATGCAAATTGTCAGGACTATTTGTCAGCCTATTGACTCATACTAATGAGATTTTCATTCAGATACTGGAATAAATAAATAAATATATATATATATATATATATATATATATATATATATATATATATATATAATCAGCCTATTTAGTAGTTTATATATTTACACATTTTATATAATGTCTAGTGGTTATGTATTTGTCCACCAGTGTCTATGCCTTTGTATGTTTGTGTGTGTGTATTTTTTCTGTGTGTAAGATATTTTTTAAGTTTAAAATAGGGGGTTGTCTTATACACGGAATATGCCATGCAGAGCCAGCAGCAAAACTGCAAGTGGCCGCTAGATGGCGCTGTCACTGTTTGAACATAATCTGGAAACATACCACACTAAAGTAGCAGCGGTGCTCAGCACATTTTAACGCGCCTCAGTAGCATCATATCTGGCAAACACAGTAAAATTATCGTCACCCGACCAGCCTGAGCCAGGAGCCTCCCATCCCGAGCAGCCACACATACAGAGTGAGGAGCTTCCACCACTTGCCCAGAATACCCCATCCGGATCTAATAGACCCCCCACCCTGTGGATTCAGTCATCCAGACCCCACTCTGTTCCCTCACCCTGAGAAGCCCCCCATCAAGAGCCAGGAGGGACTTTGTGTCTGGAGCCCCCAGCAGCCCACATCCAGAGCCAAGAGGGACCTTGTGTCGGTAGCCCCCAGCAGCCCCCATCCAGAGCCAGGAGGAGCGACAGCGCCATCTAGAGGCCACTTGCAGTTTTGCTGCTTGCGCTGCGTGGCGTTGCAATTACAGTACCGTATATACTCGAGTATAAGCTGACCCAAATATAAGCCGAGGCACCTATTTTACCACAAAATACTGGGTAAAATGAGTGACTCGTGTATAAGCCGAGGGTGGGAAATGTGCTGCCCCCTGTGTCCCTCTTGTGCCTTCTGTGTCCCCCTCTCTCTCCTGTGTCTCTTCCCCCCCCTCTCCCTTCCCTGTGTCTCTCCCCCCCTCTCCCTTCCCTGTGTCTCTTCCCCCCTCTCCCTTCCCTGTGTCTCTTCCCCTCCTCTCCCTTCCCTGTGTCTCTCCCCCTCTCCCTTCCCTGTGTCTCTTCCCCCCTCTCCCTTCCCTGTGTCTCTCCCCCCCTCTCCCTTCCCTGTGTCTCTTCCCCCCTCTCCCTTCCCTGTGTCTCTTCCCCCCTCTCCCTTCCCTGTGTCTCTTCCCCCCTCTCCCCTGTATCTCTTCCCCCCTCTCCCCTGTATCTCTTCCCCCCTCTCCCCTGTATCTCTTCTCCCCCCTTCCCTGTATCTCTTCTCCCCCCTTCCCTTTGTCTCTTCCCCCCTCCCAGTGTCTCTTCCCCCCCTCCCAGTGTCTCTTCCCCCCTCCCAGTGTCTCAACCCCACTCCTCATCCTCAACCCATCCTCAACCTCAACCCCCCTCCTCAACCCCTCTCCTCAACCTCAACCCCTCTCCTCAACCTCAATCCCCCTCCTCAACCTCAATCCCCCTCCTCAACCTCAATCCCCCTCCTCAACCTCAATCCCCCTCCTCAACCTCAACCCCCCTCCTCAACCTCAACCCCCCCCCCTCAACCCTCCCTCCTTAACCTCAACCCCCCCCCCTCAACCCTCCCTCCTTATCCTCAACCCCCCTCCTCAACCCTCCAAGGGTATTTGGAGGGGTAGTATGGGGGGGGGGGATGAGGATGAGGGGGGGGATGAGGATGTGGGGGGGAGGGAAAGAGACATGGGGGGGTTAGAGAGACACGGGGGGGGAGAGTAACTTGAGTAAAAAAAAAGGCTGAAAAACTCTGCTTTATACATATGTATATATGGTATTTCTTAATTTTGGGCTAAAAAAATTGGGGTCGTCTTACACATGGGGCCACTTATACACAGAAAAATACGGTATATTCCAGTGCCAGTGATGCAGCAATACTGTGCTCTTAGTTTCAGCAGATAGAGAATATTTTTGTAGCGGGGCCGCAAGCTATTCTGCTATTCTATTCCACTCTGGCCGGGGATTCCGGCAGGCTTGCGGCCGGTGCCTTGCTATCTCTTGCGGCCACTTGCTCCGGAGGAAATCCTTTGATCTAAAACGTCCGCAAGGAAATCTGCCGTAAGAAAATCCCGGTTGCTATTCTATTGCTCTGGGAAGCCTCTCTGCAAGGCTAAAACCGAGCCGCAGCTTACTTGCAGGAAAGAGGTCCCGCTAGCACCAATTAAGCACGAAATATAGCCCAAATAAAGCCATCCTGCACTTTGAGAAGACTATAAAGTGATTTTCGGTGTTAGCAAAAATAGCACAAAATTCCCCTATACTCAAATCCGTAAAATATATATTTTTTAATATACGTCAAATATCCATGTAAAAAGTCCAGAGTGCTTGGAGCACCTCAGACCCGCCCACGCCGCAGCCGGAAAATAAACAGTTAATTTAAACTCGGGTTTGGGCTGATGTGCAAGCTTGAGAGTGGGTTACTTTTAATCCTCTTGTCCCCCAATATGATCCCTAGCATTTACAGAGCTTTACAGAGCTGTCTTGAATTTATTTTTGACTTTTTAGATTTCTGAGCTTACGGCCGGTTGCAAGATTTATGGCCGGCCGTAAGGGGATAGCCTTGCGGCGCCGTTTAATTGAATTGCAAGGTAACGGGAGCCCTGCAAGGAATCGCAGCCTTACGGTTTACGGCCTATAATAGAATGAGGCCCATAGGCTGTAGAGGTGGTGGAAGCTTTTCTAAAAGTCACATGGCCTTGTGATTAGTATTATGGTGTACAAATTTAAAGGGATACTACTGTTCGTTATGGGTACATACTATATGTAGCGGAGAGGCAATATTCCCCAGGTTATCTCCGCTTATAATCCCAGTGAGGCTCAGGAACAAGTAAATGGTAAATCCACAGGCAAGGTTTTCAACAGGTAAAATCATAGCAATATACCAACCGCAATCCCAATAACTGGACGACACACAGTTTCAGGAGCAGAACTACATCTTTAATGACAGGGAATCTCCTTTTATGCCATGGTGCCATTTGAAGGGCTACACCCACATAATTATCACAGCCAATTATATACATGGTTCAACCCCCACGTCTCCTCCCCTCAGATAACAGGTAACACAATTAAAACAGACCCAATTTTAACTACATTCTGGATGTACCCCAAATACAGGGGGTACACCTTTAAGTCCCGTACCACTCAATAGCTCTCACCCAGGGGAACAACATATACAAAAATGGCATGAATCAGACCAGGGGTTCAAAAGTTAGTAAAAGTATGTTTTTAACACAACACACAGACATGTCACATATCCCCCACACAATACACATATAGGACAATAGGTGAGTCACACCTCCCTGGCAACTTGGATACAATCAGACATTAATTAGATCATTCTTCTTTGTTCTTATCAGAGAATGAAAACACTTTGGAAAATGCAAGGATCCTTTACAACTTTCTTATCTCTTGAGTCTCTGTAATAGGATTATCTATTAGCCTGGGTCTGCAAAAGTCTGGCTAATATTCTGCAGAGCATAAACCCAACATACATTTCTTTTAACACAAGTACAACATACAGTTTTGCGAATGCAGCTTATTCACAGTAAATTGCAGGACAGCCCAGTGCCATCCGCTACACTATACATAACAAACTTCAATCCCTAATAGGTAACAATTTAAATTGGTTTCAGTTCCCAGCATGTAAAGCTTTGAGAGAGGTCTGCAAGCTTTTATTTCATACTTTTTGCTAATGTTAGTCTGATGAAGGAAGCATAGTATTTTGAAAGCTCATTTTATTCTTCTCATCAGTTAGCCACAAATGTATGCTCTTCATACTGTTTTTGATTTATATTTTTTTATTGCACGAGTACCATTACTCCAATTACAAATATTTTGAATCATAACAGTATCCAATGCCATTCTCAAGGTTTATGCAGGTAAAAAGTGAAGGAGAATGCCAATTTTGCATATATTTACTTGTATTGGTTAATAAAATTAATTGTTGTTGTTTTAACTTCCCAAACCAATTTTGCCCAACAATTAATTATATTGTTTCCAAAGAACATACCATAAATATTTCTAAAAAAAGAGGGGAAATATTGGATAAGTATAACTTTAACTTTATCTGTGGGTGAGGGGGCAAGAGATGCCGGGTGGCATGTTTAAAAAATGGTTTAGTTTTGTGATATGATTGGAAAGGCAGTAGTGTATATGACGTTCTTGATGTAATGATGTGGGGCTTAGAAAACATGTAGTGTTTGTAATTTAATGAGATAAGAATATGATATTGGTGATTTCATGAGCCGAATGAGGAGGCAAATGAGGAAACTGTGAGCTAAAGTATCAAATACATGCAGTAGTTTGGAAATGCAAGGATACTGCCAGATGGCAAGATGTGCTTATTTTCATAAAAAAAGATCAATAAGCATTTATTTTACATACCATAACCCTAATTAGATCTGGGAAAATATATTCTAAACATTAACACTTTTGCAACTCATCTTTAAATTAGAGAACGTAATAGAAGGTTTGCCACCCTACTTCAGAAAGGTGTCCTATCTCTGGTCTAAAAATATGTGATTTTCATATGTTGCCTTATAAATGGGCAGGATAGGCATTAGTTCATGCAAAATAACTTCTGGCAAAGTATTTGACAAATTATATCTACATATTGTTAAACATACATCTATTAAAGGACCGCTGTACTGTGTTTACATGCAAAGCTTGTTTCTCTGTTTGGGCATGGACTATTAAAAATGGTATGCAGTTTAAAATAAAAGGTAATTTCTTTTCTTACTTTTGAAATTTGTTGTTTTTCTCATCTTTCTGCTCCTCTCTGGGAGCGGGGCCAGCTCTGCCTGGATCTTCATGTAGTTTGGATGCAGCCGGGGCTATGATGTCACTGGCATAGTCCCATAATTACATCCCATGGCCTATACAGAGGTAACCATGCGTTTGTAACCTGCTTGCAGCTCCCTCTAAGGCCCCACTCCGTGCATGAGCCATCATAGGCCTGCCACCCTTTACTGAGCATTCTCCGTCTGCGTCTAATAAGCCTTTTTTCTTTTTTTATACCAATTTACAGGCAGAGTTGGCCACACCCCCTGATACGCACAGGAAGGTGGAGATAAGCAGCTCGTCTTGAGGGGAAAACTAAAGTTAAAACAAAAAAAAGATTTATTATACTATATCAGAAGGGTTATGAACTGAAGCAGATATAATAAAGACAATGAGAGGCTGCAGTAAAGAATAATTGCATATAAAAAAAGTAGTAAATATAAAGGCTATGATTTTGATGTTTCCATATCAAAACTTGATATAACAGTAGTCCTTTAAATATGCTTATGTATTTATGTGTCTAATTGATCCTTAAGTTTACATGTGGTAACTGAAACAAAGAATTGAGTCTGTGGCAATACCCAGATGACATCAGATCTTGTGAGTGGTTAGGACTTGGTTTTTGGGTATCTCTTTAGAAGGCTCAGTTATGTCTTTAGGACATTGTCATGGGAAATAAGTCATTGCGTTGTTCTAATACAAAGGGTAGCGGCATGCATGTCTTTACTTGTTAATTCCAGGGTATCTTGTTGACAGTCATACTGTGCTTTGTTTCATAGATAGGACATCTGACTCTGCATTCATACCATCTACTCTCAAAATATCAGACCGAACATGACCTTTTCCTTTAAGGGCCTATATCTTTCAAATGATTGCGGCTTTATTAAGCGCATACTGTTTTATTTATTTATTTATTTTTAAAGCTTTTTATTTTTCAGTCGCATTTGTAAAAAAATAAACAAGGAATTAACAAACAGATGTGATTGGACTTAAATCACAATGTAATGTGATTTTTGCCACTGTAAAATGTACTTCAGCTTTAAAGGAGTACTGTAATCATTTAATAGTGGGATGTAAAATCATCTTTCACTTTAATATTCAATAAGATAGTTATGTTGGAACAGCTTTGGGCCACTGAAATATAAATGCAGGTCACTATCTAGTGTGCATGAAGTTAATTTAGTGACTGAAATTAGTTTGCAAGCAGTTGATTTTCAGAGTTAACACCACTGCAAATGCCTACTAAAATTAGCATACAAATCATACTTCCTTCTGGCCTATCACAGGCAGCTAAGTGTATCAATCTATAATAGCAGTTTGTGTAAAAAGGATGGGATGTGTAGTCCTGCACAAGGAAGCAGGAGGAGCCAGACACGGCACTGTAGTTCTCTGCATTGTGCTGCTGCTGGCTTGGAGGTTAGTAAAGGGTTAACAACCATACCCAAATGCAGTGTTTCTATTGGTAGGTACACTTTGCCTGTGTAACCAGCTCTTGGGGGTGTGGAAAACAAGTTTTATGTTTAAATAAAATATATCTGTATGTGTATAGAATTACTCCATGTAATGTGTGTGTCTGATATAATCGGCATGTGTTAGATTAGAAAAGGGAAGAACAGGGGAACTTGGATATATACCCTTTAAGCACCTCCTATAGGTCCAGTATTTTTTCTTGTTAACTTGTAAAATTATTTTTGCAAACTTATTTTTTCTTATGGACTGGCTAGTATATTTGCTCTGTCACCCTCCTCTGTACTAATACTATAGTTAATATGTTTTATGTATTTTGGACTT
Source organism: Discoglossus pictus (assembly GCA_027410445.1). Classification (NCBI taxonomy): domain Eukaryota; kingdom Metazoa; phylum Chordata; class Amphibia; order Anura; family Alytidae; genus Discoglossus; species Discoglossus pictus. Next base: position 108,215,765 of record CM050166.1, on the reverse strand, counting down.
TAGTAATTCGTATAGTTATTTGTGGAATACATGTTTACTTATCCTTTGTGTGCATTATACTTCTCTAATATTTGAAAATGCCTATTCTGAACTGACAATTCCTTGTAGTTTTATTTCCAATTTCCACTTACTTTAGAGGCTATATCAAGTAGTAGGGATAGGTGTGATATGAAGAGAAGAATGGTCACATTAAATTGACGTAGAAGAAATGTATGCAAACTGAATTAAAATTTTCCATGCTAATTTTATTTGCTTTTGTAATATATATCCATCAGTGTGGTAATCAAAAATAATTTTACAATGACAACTATAAAAGGTACATTTTTATTCAATTTACATCACTTTACAGACACTGCAAATTGCCTTGTTCTGTGAGTGAATATTAATAGCATCTGGAAATGCTTGCCTGTTATGTACAGATATATTTGGCATACAGAAAATATTGGATGCTTTCATGCTACAGAATTTCCAGTATATAATCTCATTTTTCTATCCTGCAGGCATTAGAAAAACATCCAAATTCGCCCATGACAGCAAAACAGATCTTGGAAGTCATCCAGAAAGAAGGGTTAAAAGAAACCAGGTGTGTACATTCAATTGTATCCTGCATTGTCGTGCCATATATGAGAGGCTCTATTACTGTGAGATCAAAGGAAGTTGAACGTATTATATATGACACCATAGTGAGCAGAGTGTTATCATAATCAAAATATTGGATGAGGTCCATAAAACCAGGTCATTGCACCAATTGAAATGATGTTCCATTCTCCAGTAAAATGTTATTACACGTGCACGTTGTGTTTTTATATTAAAATAAGCAAATCCAGTTTTTTATTCTCTCTGTAAATGGTTATATTGCTTTGTTGGTAGTGACTTCTTGTTGAGCATGACTAAGTGGCTCAGTTTATAGTTATGTGGTTCTTAAGTCTAGAGATCCAGAGGTCATTACAGAACATCCCTGTGGCTATCTCATGCTCCCGCATGCTCTTTCACATACCAACATACAGCTGCGAGGAGCAGCTCTGTTTCTTTATTATTTTGTGGTTATATGAAGATATAAGACTGCATTTCACTATTCAGTATCCAAATTCTGTAAGATTGGCCCGAATGTGAAGGTGCTGGTTGGAAAACCATATCATAAATTAGAAAAAAAGTTCCATGCATCATTTTTATCTTGAAAAGGAAATACTAATGTTTACTTGAGTTCTGTACTTGGAAGTGTAGAAATCCTTAGTGGCGCAGTTTGTGTACAGATATGATTTATTCTGTATATTGTCATTTTCTTGGCACTGTGCAAAAAAATATGTTCTCTGTTTAATTGGACTCTTTTTTTTTTTTTTTTTTTTTAATATGGTTATTTTGCAAATATGTTATTTGTGAGTGCAAATCTAGGCAAGGGGAGTGATTGCACTGCCCAGATCTTCGGAACAAGGGGGTCCAGAAGATTAAGAAGGGTAATTGCTAAACCTTCACTTCAGAAGACATGATTACTATATTTTCTAGAGATCAAGCAATAATCCATTTGCATTTTTGATTTTTATAACGTAATGCAGATAAAAAAAAAAAAAATGTATTGCTTCATATTATAAACAATACAGAATATGCAGATGAGATAATCAAACACAGGACTGTCTTATGTATTTTGTAGTGTAATAGACTCAAGATCTGAATTTAGTCCACCAATAATGTGGATAAACTATTGCTCGATCTTTTGATTAGAGGATCAGGTTAGAAGCCTTGTATTATTGAGCCTCAAAGATGTTCAATAAGTATGATTAGGCGGCAAGACTTACTCTTACTCTCTGTTTACACTCTCAGTAGCAAAACTGTGAAGCCCTCATAAAAGGACACAAGACTCATCATTTTTAAAATCTGGTCCCCGGTTTAAGGACGAGATACTTCTCTGAGAAAGTCTTTAAACTGAATTTGTTTATAACTTGGATCCCTGGCAAATAATAATAACAATATTATAATTGGCTCATATGTGGTAATACTACAGTGGAATACTGTAATAACACCCCTGTACTGTAATAACAATTTACAGAAACTGTTGTGCTCTTTCTTTTAATTCAACAAACAGATTATAAAAACAAACTCCTGCAAAAAAGACTTGGGAGTCTGTACTTAAGTGCGGGTCATCTGTATCCCATAGGCCTCCTGTATACTGACGTATAACATTCCTAGAAGCCTTGTCTATTAGTCCTAAAAGTTCACAATGAAGCCATATGAATGCATCAAATGTCTGTATTTTAATTTTAATTTTATTTGTATTTTTTTTTTAAGACATACATCATACATGTTAACAAATGCATAAGCCTAAAAGTAAACAAAAAATAGTTAACCATTGCTTTTCATTACACAACTTTTTATTAACATAGTCACTATTAAGTCCCACCTCCTATTATTTTTTTTTTGTTTCCAAATCTTCCCCTTTTATGTTCGTTAAAATAGTTACCAAAGTGTTGTTAAATCTAAATTATTATACTCTGCCAATTGGTTTCCAAATACTGTAAAACTGGTCTTCTTGCACCAACATAATATAAGCAATTTTCTCCATTTGAAATATTTTCCAAACTTTTTATTTCTTGTTGGTTAATACTTGGGGTTTGTTTTTTGCAGCCAGTTAGCCGCAATAACAGTTTTAGCCACAGTTAATATTTGTATAATTTAGTTTTTGTCTATCACTCTCTATAACTTCCAAAGGCCATTTAGTAGCATTATTATTGGTTCTGACTTTAATTCATAAGCTAAATATATTTTAGCATTTCTCATATTGTTCTCCAAAATGTTTGCATTTTAGGGCATGCCCAACATATCTGAGTGGACGTGACCAATTCATTACATCCTCTGAAATATGTTGGTGGTATGTGTGGCTTGTACTTATTTAAGATTGGAATTCAGTAGCAAAAGTATAATATTTTAATAGTTTCTCTCGTTTGAATATTTCTTAGTGTTCTGGCTTTCTGATCCAACATTTTTTCTATGTATGTATATGTTGATGTACATTTTGATTGATAAGCATGTTATATACTTGTGATAGTGCCAGGACCATCTCTACAATGGGAATATTGGGTTACAATAGCAAGGTTGTAAGAAGCTTTATTTGTTAGATATTTTGGTATACAATGTTTTACTTGAAGGCATTGCCATTTGCCAGTCCTATAAATCATAATGTGTTTTGACTTCTTGAAAAGTCATTATTTTCCCATCTTCTTATGGTATGAAATAAACTTGAAGAACCCTTCTCTTGCCATATTGAAGAGGGGTTATTTCCCACCCCTGGGCTAAAATCTTTTTTTGAGCCATGGCTATTATGGAAGATTGTGGTGATATAATTTTATATGTATTTTTATATTTGTGATGATTGATTGAGACATTTTTTATGTTTTGCCTTTTACACGCACTTAACCATGTAATGTTCTTATTTTTCATTGGAAAGCATAAAACATGGTCTATTTTTATCTATAGTAATGGTGGTTTAGAGTAGTGCCATTGTATCAGTTGTATAAATCTCGCCGCTAAATACGGTAATAGCGGTTTATGTTTGGAGCCGATAGTCCACCAAGAGTTTTACGTCTCTGAAGTGTATTTTGATTTAAATCTGCTTACTTTAAAATAAAAAAAAAACAGATAGGTTTTGTGGAAAGCTTTTGCATTTTTTCCAAAATGTTTGTAGGAACGAATTGGTAACATTCCAAATAAAGTAAGCTTGATAAGGGATTCATCTACAATCACTATTCTAGTAGAAACATAGAGAATTTAGTGAATTCTTTCGTTCATTCGTTTTTTTTGTTATTAAAGGAGGAAAAAACCTAACCTCATGAAGGCAGTGTGGGTTGGCTGGGATTTTTATAATTAATTAGAAAATGTATTTATGAGACCATTCAAAAGGAACAAGAAGTTTCATTGACCTTGAAAACTATTTTGTTGTGTTCATGTTTAGACCCAAGAAAGAGCTAAATTGATTTAATAATTTCAGTAGATTAGGGATTAATATGTGTGGATTTGAAAGTGGAAGAATAATGGACTGTGCACAAAGTACTAAATTATATTGATTTACCAAAACCTTAATGCCAGTTACATTATTGTGTCTTTTTTTTTAATTGCTATAGCTAAGGGCTCAATATAAATGGCATATAAAAAATGGGGTAGGGGACATCATTGTTTTGTGCCTCTTTAAATTTCTTGTGTTTTTATTAAAAACTATTTTACCATTTAACTTAAAAATAAAATAAAAAAAATAGATCTTTTAAAAATAAAACCTCTTTCTCTAAAATATGTGACCTGACACAAGTCCTCTGTGTATACATAGAAACAGAACATTAAAGGGTAGAGTCTCAAGACAACAGCTTCTTCTGTTTCTTGTTAAACATGTTTATAATATAATTTATATATATCTTTATATTATGCCTAAATAAGAAAAAGCTGCATAAAATATTTGTGTTTTTGATTTAGAAAAATAATTCTCAAGCAATACTAAAGTGATTAAATTGTTTCCACTCTTTTTTTAAAGCTTTTTCTAGCAATTCTACGGAGCTCGTTTTTTAGATATCCTTCACACACAATGCACTGAATTGCAGTTTTTTGGGGGGGAGAGGAAATTATTTTTCTTATAGCAAAACTGTTATCCCCTTAGAGTATTTAAATTGCTCATGCATGGCATCCATTTAACCCCTATCAAAGATGTTGCATGATGCCAAAAAAGTAATAGAAAATGTGTATTTTTCATTTTGGATCTATTTTGTTACACTTACATTTCATAAACTGCAGTTCAGAAACAGCTTTTCTGTGCTTCACTGGCTCTAAGTAATTGGCCAGGGCCATGTTATTTTGATATTATTCTGTGATCGTAAGCATAGGGCTTAACAGACCAGTGATATTTGTATTTTTCCTTCCTTGGTCAAAATTGAGAAAAATGTAATGCAAAAACCTTAGCTGCTGACATGTTTCTTGTAGTTCTTTGTATCATTGCCCATCAATGCAGATACTGAAATTGTATTCTCCTGATTTTTTTTTTTTAAACTTTTTTTATTTCCATGATATCCTATCCTATCCAAAACCAATATGCAATATCATAGTAAACACTTCCTTTGGCCAAAGAGTCCAGATTATGCTTTAATTATTTATTTAATATTTGCAGCCAGGGAGTGCAGGGTGCCTGTTTTTATGAGACTTTCTTATGCATTTGTGATCTAGCAATATTTAGGGTTTTTGATACTTGTATGTAAATCTTCCACTGAAAAGTGGCTAAGAAGCATTGGCCTTAGAGTCCTAAAAAATGGCCAGACTCGTTCTTCGGTAAAGAAATCAAAATGACTCATGCATTCTTGTTGAAGATATTTATTTGAACACTATTTGACCCTCCACTAATTGCTGACATGTTGCTGGACATAAGATGGTGACTAATCAAGTGCAGTTTATTTTGTGCCAAAAAACTGAATTTTGTTTTTATCAGACGGAATGTAGTACTGAAATTTCATATTTACTATGCTCATTTGAATACCTAGTCTTATAATCAAACACATGTGTTTAGAAAGGAAATACAATTATAGCATTTAATTTATTAACTATTATATGCAAGTATTCTCTTCAAGGATCAACTAATGATGTGTCCCTTTTGCTTTGGCAGTTGGGGAGCATAGAACACTATTTCTTATGAAGACTTAAGTTCAGAGTACATGCCCATTTTCATCAGTATGTCACCACTACAAGCAGATGACTGCGCTGTATTTATCTTCTTTTAATTTGTAACCAATATTTAAACATGTAATTTCGCCATACCCAGAGCTGCCCGGCTACCACTTCTGTGCTTTTAAGCCAATGCAGCATTTTATAGTCTACCACATTCAACACTATTCCAATACAATCCTATTGAGAGGGTGCACTGGTCAGCTCCATGTTCTTTAAAAAAGCTATTTGAATTTCTTGTATCTTTACTTCTATGGTAATGTCTGGGCTGTTGAATATATAAGTATAATAATAAGTATAATGCATCTCGATGAACGGGCTCCTATAAAATCTGTATGGCTCCTAAGCATTTCTATTTTCTTAACACCTTTGTATCTCTTTACGTTGCTGTATTAGTCATGTTATGATTTCCAACCATTTGTTATAAGACTTCTTGCTGTGCTCATTCAAGCCTGCTGAAAAATCACGAATATTAGATAATTTTGCTTTTCATGCTATTGACCTTTCAAAATGTAAAATTGAATTTACATCCAACAGATATTGTAGCCAATCTTTTTCTGCTGGCAAATGCACTACACAGAGAAGCATATTATTGTACTTTATTATGTTTTACCTCTCTTTTGATTTCTTTATTTGAAAATGTTATTAAGAGTTTAAAAGCGTTCATGTTTTATAGAGAGAGAAAATATCTAACCCATTTAATGGTATTTGTTTTTTATCCTTTAAGCGACTTGGAGCCAATATATTTTTAATGCATGATATTCCGAGAGAGAACAAATTTGAAATAGGTTTACAATTTTAATGGAACAATTTCCCAGAATAACCTGGTTTGCACTACACACTATATTCTGCAATAAATTAGCAATACTATATTTCAGGATGGGAATCTTGAACACCAGATTATAGTCTTGATCTCCTCTGTTCAAATGCACCCATCATGCCTTTGCACTATATCATCCTCTTTATGCAGTCTGCTGCCCTAAGCCTGGGTCAAAATCCACCATTGAATTAGAGTATGCAAAAAAGTACAAAGATCATTATTGAAGCAGTGTAGAGTGTTTAATGTTTTATCTACATAATAATTAACAATTTTCAAATAATTAAAAAATGCAATAGTTTGTTTATTTAGGTGGGTTCCTACATTGTAGTTTGTTGACCAACAGTGGCATGTAAGCTTCAGTCCAATGGTATATATAAACTCTACTCTTTATAATTCAAATATGTCCTCCGTATAATGAGCATATTTTATCCAGAACCAATGTTTTAAAAGTTAAATATCCATGCTGTAAAAGCTGTCATTTTGTATATAGAGACTGTGTGTGTGTGACCAAGTGTACCTAGGATTGTGGCAGGGGCCCTCTTCCATCCCTCCTCTTTCCATGGGAGGGGCTCTCTCCTGTCTCTATTCTTCCTGTGGGAGGGACAACCTGCAATGATTGTAGTTAGGACTGAATTAGATAAGACTGTAAAGTCTGTATTAAATATCTGTTGCTTTTCCAATTAGTGTGGAATGTGCACATTCCAGAGAAATAAGACACAGACACGGTGTTTCTGTATAGTAGTTCTCAAAGCGCTCTGTATTAAAATGGCAGTTTACACGTTTATATGTAGAAAACGTTATCTGATCAAACGTCACATGATTCCTTTGTCTAGGAATTAATAGCTTTATTGATTGGTTCAAAATTGCTGCAGTGTGTCGTCATCATACTGGTCAGTTTAGGGAGGAACCGTTCATTTGTCCTTATTTGGTCACGGATGTATGCATCATCAGGCCACTCCCATTTGTAGTTCATCCTCCATGTTGTTTGTAGTCCATCCTCCATTTTAGGTAATCTTCTTCTCATTAATAAATATATAAGTGAGTAAGGAATGCAGACAAACATAATAACATGAGAAGACATTTTCCTAATTATCATCCATAACAGGACCACTTAATTAAGCACAATTTTTGGATCACATCACAATAAAGATCTCCTAAAAGCTTGTTGAAATATTTTTTGAATTTTTTGGAAATGCGTGCACTTTTCACAGAGTGATCAAATAAAATAAAATCTGTGTTTTTTCATGTATAGTATACTGCCTACTTGCTACTTAACTGTCAAATCAATGGTAAGGCTTTTGTTAGACTGCCTTTATTTCCAGTTTAAAGGGAACAGACCGTGTAATGTTTTTTTTTCCCCTTAAAGCAGAAAATTCAGATTTCTGCACTGTGGAATTTGAGCAATGCAGTCCTGTGCTCTGCTCAGGTGGTGCTCTGTGTAGTGATTAAAAACAATTATCAAATCCTTATCAAATCTATCTGTGCAGGTGTGGTATGCTGGACTCACTTATAGCAAGTCCGCTATGGGTTAACTGGTCAGTGCAGTGTAAACTGAGCCCATGCAAAGCTGCTATCAGTCATAGTCTTCCACATAGAGAATCACACAGCTCGTGCTATACTGAGCAATCTGTTATTACTCATGCAACAGTCAGTGGCATATTAGACTTATATTTAAACATACATTTAAAAGTTTAGATTTTTAGCTCTTATAAGTGTAATTAAACATAAACAATCTTGTGCTCTTTCGTGCCATGAAGAGCACTTAGTCAGGTAAATGGCCCTTTAATCACTGTAGTACCCAGCAGAACATACTGTTGGGAGTACTACAAAAGATAGGCACTAAACTGTTACTTTCTGGTCACCATGGAGATCTGGAGCCCGGGTTTTCTCAAGACCTGAATAAGTGTGTCTTTTAACATTAAGAATACATCCTGCAAAACATGTTGGAAATTGATTTCACATTGCATATTATGATCTCCAGACCTTACATTAAATAAACAAACTTATGTTTTTTTTCTTTCAGCATATTGTTGAAACTATCTATTTGAAAAAAATCGGCATGCATTTTTAGTGGGGTTTAATATGAGGTTGGATAAGTTGCATTGCTGTTTTACATTTGTGACACACCAGGAATACATTTGTAATGGAAGCATTTGCCAAAAAGAATTTGTTTTTTCTGCATTTTTGCAACATATGTACTAAATTGCCTAGAGGAATACAATTCCTTTTTAAAGTCTTTATGAAATGTAAAAAAAAAAAATTGGAACATAAATTGCATGTTTTATTTAAAAAAAAAAAAAAAAATACAATTGTATCTTGAGGAAACAATCTGTGCATTGAATTGTGTTTTAATGTTGTATGTATATATCTTGCATTTTAAATATTCTTTTGTTAGGTCAGTTGTAGGTTGGCAGTGTATGATAAAAATGATCCCCTATATGTCATCTGCATATTACTATTCATATGTTTTACATCAGCCTATCGCTTTATCTTTATTCCTGTATTTGCTCTGAAAGTAAAGCATTAATAATGATGTTTAAAGATGGGCATGTAGCTTAAATCTGTATTTTGATTCCAAAGCTATTGCCGTTTCTGAAGTGTGTTTTGTATTTTGGTGCGACACACATAGCAATCAAGGCTGCACCAGACAAGCTATTGGGTTATAATGCTTATCTGGCTTGTTGATGAGGTATATTTCCCTTCCGCACAAAACTCGGTTGGTTTATTTTGACAAAGGGAAAACATTTTTTCCACATATCTTCCACCTGGTGCAGAACACAACAGGTAACTTGAGTGCCCCTTTAAAGCAGTGCTTCTGAAAGTAGTCAAGCTCTCAGATGAAAAAGAGAGGTTCTTGTGAGTATGGATGAAATGTGTCTTCGGTATATCATAAGTATGTATGCATGTCAGATGCAGCTGTTAGAGCAATGTATACCATTTTTCATTTCATTACTTCTATTTCCCACTGATATTCATAACCAATATAACTATAGTTCTTACAATGGAACTGAGTGAAATTACAATAATGATTCTTGTCTTCAGTAATCTACTTTTTAAATATTTGTGCATATTTTTTATATATGCAAGTATAAGAAAATATGCTTTACATTTAGTGAATGGAGAGCCAAATACAATCCAGCAGAAACATACCAGCATTTTTCTGGAAAGCAGAATTTAACAGAACTGATCTCCTTTCTTAGAGAGCCCAGCTTTCACACATATACAAGATGTGATGCCAGCGACTGTAAATCTTAAGTTCACATATTTATCTGAAGCTAAGGAGCCACCTTAGGAGCTGGCAGAACAAGTTTTAGGAGCCAGGCTATGGCAAATCTAGAAATGTATGTATAGTAACTAAAATCCTAGGAGCCAGCAGGACAATTTTAGCAGCAGTTGCTCCCTGATTCCTGGCATTAGTAAATTCTTGCAATAAATGATACAAATTTAAACATAATGTATATATTTTTATTACAATTTTACTGTGTTTTTGAAGTGTGGGCAGATTAACAGTAGACCATTATTGCCTTTTAATCATCTGTGTTGAGAACTGCAATATTTGTTATCCAACGTGGTGCATTATTATTTGTAAATAATGCAGACACAATTATTAGTAGTTGCAGTATAGAGAGCCATAATGGATTGTGTAAACTCAGTATATAAAGAACCTTACATTTGAGCTTCTGTGTTTCGTATAATACCAAAGATAGTGTTCTCTGCTCCCTATTAGGGGTCCATGTGCAGTGGCCACTACAGTAAAGAAGGCAAGAGAAGCATATACACTGAAATCTCAATCAAAAATTTTAATGCAAGTTTTAGATGCGAATTGTTTATTAAGTAAAAAAATAATAATGAAACCCTATTGTATGAGCCTACAGTGTTCCTTTGAGGCACTGCAACTCCTAAATAGTTACTGTTGGGATTTATGAGATTAGTTTGCATTTTTCGCAGCTTCCCGCTCAGTGTATCGCTTAGCTTGGAGAATGTGTTTGTATGCGGACAAATGTCATTCCTGTGCTGACAAAAGTAGCTGCTTTTATGAAGTCAAGAGGAGGGAGAGGGTAAAAAACGTATCAGATGCCTAAGACTGAAAATCACATAATGTACCAGCTGCCACAATTGCTGTCTGTTGCCTTCTGTTTTGCTTTTTTTATAGATTTTAAGCAAAACTCAATGAGACAAAAAACTTGGACCAAAATGCTTTTGACTTGTAAAGCACTCACAACCTGTTTTCCCATTAGTGCATAAAATGGTAGAATTTTCTACTTAGTTCACCTTTTTTCCCTTAGAAAGGATTGCTGGGGCAAACTGACCTCCTCAACCCCCTGCCACAGGAGACAGCAGCCGTGAGTACCCATTGATTAAAATGCAGCCTCTGTACATGCACTCAGCTGTCATGTTCCCTGGAGCTCCCAGAATAAGCTTTTATATGTTTCCACAACCCTAGGGAAGGTGACTCTGATAACATCTTTATAAGGTTTCTACAATTTGTTCTGTTATTATTGAGAAACATTTTACTGTCCTGAGAAAAAAAGCAACTAATTCTTCATTCTTTTTTCTTTTCCCAATGCCTCAACTTGATGACTCATGACCATGTTGCACATTTCCAGAAAGTAAGTTTTTATTACCTTGTTCTCCTTCACTTATAAATATTATGTTGTGTCTAGCAAAGTAATGGTGTAGATAATGTGATTGATGCAGTTTCTCTCATTTTAACTCACATTAATTTACTGAACTTTCCTATTCATGAAGTCAGTCTCTATGTTGTTGTTTTCTTAATATTTTGTTATCTTTATATGATGGTGCATGTTCTGTGTTTGTGGAATAGGATATGATACACACTCAGATTGTGATCCATCCTTCCAAATATCAGTGCAATCTAAAGCAACTGTACACAAGCTTACCTTGATGCAAGATACTTATTTAGTGGTATATGTTTTAATCCTGGCGCAAGAAGTATACAGACTATTTGTAACTTTTATTTTAATTTCCAAATATAATTAAAATTTACTTTAATTTATACTGGCCTATCATACCATACCAGTTATGTTTTACATTTGCATTGAGATAAGTTACACTGGTACTCAAAACAGTATACCCCCAGATATGCTCTTTTCTGTTTTGTCAGAAATGCATACAAAAAAAAATCAATGGCATTGGTTTCTGTCAAAAGTCAACTTATTTCCTTCATAAAAGAACATGAGGAGTCTAAATGGTCTCTTCCAGACAGGTGGTGGCCGGTTGCACCCAGTGTATGAGCATGTTGGAGCATCCATAGAGGGGGGTAGAATAGGTTATTGTACTAAATCACGTGGTAAATAAAACAAACTGTGTATGTGTATATACCATGGATCTTAAGCTTTATGGAAGCCTATTGTATTGTAAAAGAGACACAGAGGAGGGAGATGGGGGAGTGGGGGGCAGGGAGATGGGGACAAAGAAATGGGGGCAGAGGGGGGAAAGAGACACAGGTGTGAGAGCATTTGTCTGTAATGATCGCAAAGTTACGGGCTTGCGCATGCGCGCAGCCTGAAATGAGCGTCAAAGCCAATAATTGCTTGACCCGTGATGATCACCTAACACGCTCATCGCAAGGCCCGTAAAGTAGAGGGGGGTAGCCTGGTATTGTGTGGCAAACCGCATTGCAAGGCTTAATTTTTTTTGCCGTCATTTTTGACAAGCAAGTCGCTAATTACATCATAATTGAGAATAAATGATCCGTTCTAGTTTATAGAAGTCGTTGTTCCTTTAAGCAGATACAGTGAAAATCTGACAAAGATGAATCTTATGAAGATTTAAGCCTGACCTTACTTTCCCAAACATAATGTTCTCTATTCACTCCCTTTTTGATGCATATCATGTTGGCACTTTATTTCCCTATTTCCCTTGAAAGTTTTCTATGCAGTTATAGCCTTATAGACACACATTACAAGTGTCTGCAATGCATTACTCCCTATTCACCTTATTTAATGATACACTATCATCAGGAACTGTGCTTAAAAGGGTACTGAAATATTTTTCAGTATTCTATTAAATACCATCCTTAGAATTACTTTACATTTAATGAGTTCACTTCCATTGTCCCCTTGTATCCTCATGTATTACTTCCCATACTGTTTACACAATCTTGAAAGTGAGTTTGATTTTCTTTTTTTTGTTTCTTTGTAATTCTGTCCACAGTTTAAAGGGATATGGAAGGTTCCCAGTTTTTAATATTAAAATAAACTACTGAAATGTTGATTGCATATCTATTGGCAAGTGCGTAAAAGCTCTATTTTTATTCACTGAACCTTTCCAAATAGTCCATATAAAGGACTGCCCCCAGCAGCTCATGCATACTGTGTTTCTATTGGTAACAGATGTATTAGCCCCATCTTCTGAAATGCTGCTTAGAGATAGCCCCTACAAAGGTCTGTCACCTGTAGCTCTATTTGGAATGTTTTAGTGAATTAAACCGTGCCTTTAAGGACTTAATAAAATGATGGTGAGATATGCATACAGTTTAATTTAATATTGAAAATAGGAAAATTTGCATATCCCTTTAATATAAATGATGTCATGTATGTAGTTTGTCAATATGTGGTCTGTACTGGGAGGGACTGTGCATGTTTTTGTGGGGTGGTATTCCTGGGGGTACTATCAGTTCTTTCACCTGCCCATTTACATCTACTTTATTCCTTTGCTACTTCATCATATTGCTGAAAACAAAATAATTAAAGGTAATTAAAACAAGAAATTCTTCAGCACCCAGACAGGAAGACCTGAACAAAAGGTCATTTAGTGTATTCTTCTACAATCAACAAATCATCATTTTTTTTTTTTTTTAGTTTGTAACTTAGTTTGCTCTCTTTAAGTGTTTACTAGTATTTTCAGGGGGGGGGGGGGGGTTCATTTAACAAAGAATTTAGACGCTTCACACTTTGTTACTTAAAGAACCACTGTAGTACATATAACCTAGACTTGATATTTATGTAGTAGATGGAATCAAAATAGGTGTATAAAGTGAAGGGAAAATACTGCATCAGCATTAGTTATGTGCTTGCCAGGCAATTTAGAATAATAAGAAAATGATAATTATTACAATTATTTACATCATAATGCACTTTTAAAACGCACCTTTTCATTTTAAAATTGATTAAGAATTGACTTAGATACAGTATTGTCTTTTTAGTTTAGTCATTGAAGCCGTCGCACAAGAAACTGCATAAAATAGCAGTGGTACAGTAACACAGTAGTACAGTAAATAAATAGTACATCAGTGTTCACATTTAATTGTCTTGACAAGTTAAAAATTCCAAGAAAAACTGTTATTACACTGCATTCTGGGAAGTATAGTAACTTGCCCGTCATGAATGATGGTATCATATGTTATTTTCAATTGTCTGTTCTGTCTCTGTGCACCCTCTCCATGCTCCCTCTCTCTCTCTGTGAGCCCTCTGCACTCTCTCTCTGTGAGCCCTCTATTTGTGTGAGCTCTCTCTCTTTGTGTGAGCTTCGCTCGCTCTCTCTCTTTGTGTGAGCTTCGCTCTCTCTCTCTCGTTGTGTGAGCTTCGCTCGCTCTCTCTCTTTGTGTGAGCTTCGCTCGCTCTCTCTCTTTGTGTGAGCTTCGCTCGCTCTCTCTCGTTGTGTGAGCTTCGCTTGCTTTCTCTCTTTGTGTGAGCTTCGCTCGCTTTCTCTCTTTGTGTGAGCTTTGCTCGCTCTCTGGGCTCTCTGCGCTCTCTTCGCTCTCTCGCTCTCTCTCTCTCGCTCTTGCGCTCTCTCTCTCTCGCTCTTGCGCTCTTTCTCTCTCGCTCTTGCGCTCTCTCTCTCTCGCTCTTGCGCTCTCTCTCTCTCGCTCTTGCGCTCTCTCTCTCTCGCTCTTGCGCTCTTTCTCTCTCGCTCTTGCGCTCTTTCTCTCTCGCTCTTGCGCTCTTTCTCTCTCGCTCTTGCGCTCTTTCTCTCTCGCTCTTGCGCTCTTTCTCTCTCGCTCTTGCGCTCTTTCTCTCTCGCTCTTGCGCTCTTTCTCTCTCGCTCTTGCGCTCTTTCTCTCTCGCTCTTGCGCTCTTTCTCTCTCGCTCTTGCGCTCTTTCTCTCTCGCTCTTGCGCTCTTTCTCTCTCGCTCTTGCGCTCTTTCTCTCTGCTCTTGCGCTCTTTCTCTCTCGCTCTTGCGCTCTTTCTCTCTCGCTCTTGCGCTCTTTCTCTCTCGCTCTTGCGCTCTTTCTCTCTCGCTCTTGCGCTCTTTCTCTCTCGCTCTTTCTCTCTCGCTCTTGCGCTCTTTATCTCTCGCTCTCTCTCTCTCGCTCTTTCTCTCTCGCTCTTTCTCTCTCGCTCTTTCTCTCTCGCTCTTTCTCTCTCGCTCTCTCTCTCTCGCTCTCTCTCTCTCGCTCTTTCTCTCTCGCTCTTTCTCTCTCGCTCTTTCTCTCTCGCTCTTTCTCTCTCGCTCTTTCTCTCTCGCTCTTTCTCTCTCGCTCTTTCGCTCTCGCTCTTTCGCTCTCGCTCTTTCGCTCTCGCTCTTTCGCTCTCGCTCTTTCGCTCTCGCTCTTTCGCTCTCGCTCTTTCGCTCTCGCTCTTTCGCTCTCGCTCTTTCGCTCTCGCTCTTTCGCTCTCGCTCTTTCGCTCTCGCTCTTTCGCTCTCGCTCTTGCGCTCTCGCTCTTGCGCTCTCGCTCTTGCGCTCGCGCTCTCGCTCTTGCGCTCTTTCTCTCTCGCTCTTGCGCTCTTTCGCTCTTGCGCTCTTTCTCTCTCGCTCTTGCGCTCTTTCTCTCTCGCTCTTGCGCTCTCTCTCTCTCGCTCTTGCGCTCTCTCTCTCTCGCTCTTGCGCTCTCTCTCTCTCGCTCTTGCGCTCTTTCTCTCTCGCTCTTGCGCTCTTTCTCTCTCGCTCTTGCGCTCTTTCTCTCTCGCTCTTGCGCTCTTTCTCTCTCGCTCTTGCGCTCTTTCTCTCTCGCTCTTGCGCTCTTTCTCTCTCGCTCTTGCGCTCTTTCTCTCTCGCTCTTGCGCTCTTTCTCTCTCGCTCTTGCGCTCTTTCTCTCTCGCTCTTGCGCTCTTTCTCTCTCGCTCTTGCGCTCTTTCTCTCTGCTCTTGCGCTCTTTCTCTCTCGCTCTTGCGCTCTTTCTCTCTCGCTCTTGCGCTCTTTCTCTCTCGCTCTTGCGCTCTTTCTCTCTCGCTCTTGCGCTCTTTCTCTCTCGCTCTTTCTCTCTCGCTCTTGCGCTCTTTATCTCTCGCTCTCTCTCTCTCGCTCTTTCTCTCTCGCTCTTTCTCTCTCGCTCTTTCTCTCTCGCTCTTTCTCTCTCGCTCTCTCTCTCTCGCTCTCTCTCTCTCGCTCTTTCTCTCTCGCTCTTTCTCTCTCGCTCTTTCTCTCTCGCTCTTTCTCTCTCGCTCTTTCTCTCTCGCTCTTTCTCTCTCGCTCTTTCTCTCTCGCTCTTTCGCTCTCGCTCTTTCGCTCTCGCTCTTTCGCTCTCGCTCTTTCGCTCTCGCTCTTTCGCTCTCGCTCTTTCGCTCTCGCTCTTTCGCTCTCGCTCTTTCGCTCTCGCTCTTTCGCTCTCGCTCTTTCGCTCTCGCTCTTTCGCTCTCGCTCTTTCGCTCTCGCTCTTTCGCTCTCGCTCTTGCGCTCTCGCTCTTGCGCTCTCGCTCTTGCGCTCGCGCTCTCGCTCTTGCGCTCTTTCTCTCTCGCTCTTGCGCTCTTTCGCTCTTGCGCTCTTTCTCTCTCGCTCTTGCGCTCTTTCTCTCTCGCTCTTGCGCTCTTTCTCTCTCGCTCTTGCGCTCTTTCTCTCTCGCTCTTGCGCTCTTTCTCTCTCGCTCTTGCGCTCTTTCTCTCTCGCTCTTGCGCTCTTTCTCTCTCGCTCTTGCGCTCTTGCGCTTTCTCTCTCGCGCTTTCTCTCTTGCGCTTTCTCTCTCGCGCTTTCTCTCTTGCGCTTTCTCTCTCGCGCTTTCTCTCTCGCTCTTTCTCTCTCGCTCTTGCGCTCTTTCTCTCTCGCTCTTGCGCTCTTTCTCTCTCGCTCTTGCGCTCTTTCTCTCTCGCTCTTGCGCTCTTTCTCTCTCGCTCTTGCGCTCTTTCTCGCGCGCTCTTGCGCTCTTTCTCGCGCGCTCTTGCGCTCTTTCTCGCGCGCTCTTGCGCTCTTTCTCGCGCGCTCTTGCGCTCTCTCTCGCGCGCTCTTGCGCTCTCTCTCGCGCGCTCTTGCGCTCTTTCTCTCGCGCGCTCTTGCGCGCTTGCGCTCTTGCGCGCTTGCGCTCTCTCTCGCGCTCTTGCGCTCTCTCTCGCGCTCTTGCGCTCTCTCTCGCGCTCTTGCGCTCTCTCTCGCGCTCTTGCGCTCTCTCTCGCGCTCTTGCGCTCTCTCTCGCGCTCTTGCGCTCTTTCTCTCGCGCTCTTGCGCTCTCTCGCGCGCGATCTCTCTAATGTTAACAGCATTTTATATTAAAAAAATATAACCTTTTTTATCAGTGCAAAACTGACCTTTCTTAAAAAATTGGTCTCTATATAAAAGTTGATAGATGTTGCAGCTTAGATCGTGTATTGAATAACAAAATATATTTTCCCCATATAAAAATAATTTTATAGATATTTTTTTACATGATTTTTTTAATCGTGTAGAAATATAAGCTAAGTTGTATACTGCTCCCTTATATGTAAATATCATAGGTACACAGTAATGCTGTACAGTGAGGGAAAACAGTATTTGATCCCCTGCTGATTTTGGAAGTTTGTGCACTGACAAATAAATGATCAGTCTATTATTTTAATGGTAGGTGTATTTTAACAGTGAGAGACAGAATAACAAAAGAAACAAACAAGAAAAACGCATGTCAAAAAAGTTATAAATTGATTTGCAGGTCAATGAGGGAAATAAGTATTTGACCCCTTTGTCTTAGTACTTGGTGGCAAAACCACTGTTGGCAATCACAGAGGTCAGACTTTTTTTGTAGTTGGCCACCAGGTTTGCCACATCTCAGGAGGTATTTTGTCCCACCCCTCTTTGCAGATCCTCCCCACATCATTTAGGTTTCAAGGGTGATGTTTGGCAACTCAAACCTTCAGCTCACTCCACAGATTTTCTATGGTATTAAGTTCTGGAGACTGGCTAGGCCACTCCAGGACCTTAATGTGCTTCTTCTTGAGCCACTCCTTCGTTGCCTTGGCTGAGCGTTTTGGGTCATTGTCATGCTGGAATACCCATCCACGACCCATTTTCAATGCCCTGGCGGAGGGAAGGAGGTTCTCACCCAAGATTTGACGGTACATGGCCCCGTCCATTGTCCCTTTGATGCATTGTTGTTGTTTTGTCCCCTTAGCAGAAAAACACCCCCAACGCATAATGTTTCCACCTCCATGTTTGACGGTGGGGATGGTGTTCTTGGGGTCATAGGCAGCATTCCTCCTCCAAACTCGGCGAGTTGAGTTCATGCCAAAGAGCTCAATTTTGGTCTCATCTGACCACAACACTTTCACCCAATTCTCCTCTGAATCATTCAGATATTCATTGGCGAACTTCAGACAGGCCTGTACATGTGCTTTCTTGAGCAGGGTGACCTTGCGGGTGCTGCAGGATTTCAGTCCTTCACGGCATAGTGTGTTACCAATTGTTTTCTTGGTGACTATGGTCCCAGCTGCTTTGAGATCATTAACAAGATCCTCCCATGTAGTTCTGGGCTGATTCCTCACCATTCTCATGATCATTGAAACCCCACAAGATGAGATCTTGCATGGAGCATCAGACCGGGGGAGACTGACCGTTATTTTGTGTTTCTTCCATTTGCGAATAATCGCACCAACTGTTGTCACCTTCTCACCAAGCTGCTTTGCGATGGTCTTATAGCCCATTACAGCCTTGTGTAGGTCTACAACCTTGCCCCTAACATCCTTGGACAGCTCTTTGGTCTTGGCCATGGTGGAGAGTTTGGAATCTGATCGATTGATTGTTTCTGTTGACAAATGTCTTTTATACAGGTAACAAACTTAGATTAGGAGCCAATCCCCTTAAGAGAGTGCACCTAATCTCAGCTGGTTACCTGTATAAAAGACACCTGGGAGCCAGAAATCTTGCTGATTGATAGGGGATCAAATACTTATTTCCCTCATTGACCTGCAAATCAATTTATACCTTTTTTGACATGTGTTTTTTTTTTGTTTGTTCTGTCTTTCACTGTTAAAATACACCTACCATTAAAATTGTAGACTGATCATTTCTTTGTCACTAGACAAACGTTCAAAATCAGCAGGGGATCAACTACTTTTTTCCCCTCGCTGTATATGTGCATGTTTTCTCTTGTTTGCTTGGATCTAACACACATCAATGATGTCTCTACTGGTTAGCACTCATGACAGTGTGTGTAGATTCCATTCCTGCAAGTGCAGGGATTGCACTTATACTTGCATGATGACTGCTTCTGAGTAGTGGTCTGGAGGAATTTGGTTGGTCTCAAATTCTAAAAGTTTAAATGAGTACAAATCCTCATCCCTCTCTCCGTCCAGTGGTAGAGGAGAAAACCAATACACCTCCGGCTCCAAGCTTTTAGGAACTGTATAATTTTAGTGTGTAATGTCACAAAGGTGAATCTTTTCTTCAATTGTCCTCTGCCTTTGAACATTTCTAGAATATACATCCATGCATTCGTAATTAAGAAAATACCTCTTAAAACATAATTTGCATAGGTCTTCCAATATTTAATACTATTTAACTAGTGATTTTAACTAACTTTTTTCATAACACTTGTATCCAAGTGTAGTGTAAACACCTGCCTAAGCAATTGTCATATTGTTATGCTTATGAGTTGAGTGCATAATTATCAAAAATGAAACCAGACATAATATGCAATTAATTTATAGTGATTGCTTTGATGACTATATTATTCCATTTTCTTAACACACAATTAAAACAAACTGTTAATGGTAATAATTCACATCACATACAAATACATGTACAACAGATGCTTACTATATTCAGATTGAACTTTGCAACTTGTCTGCATGATATTGATGTTGGGACACTCCAATGTTGCTTAATCCTGATGTTGCTTCAGGTAAAATATCACATCCTCCCATTATGCCCTGAGCTTCAAGCTCTTATGACACATCAACTTAATTTTGACTCCTAAGATAAAAATGCCCCCCCCCCCCCCCAGCCAGGAACATAACCACTTGCAACTTAAATCTGTTTTTCTAGGCTCTTTTTTGCCATTCTTTTGTTGTCTTTCATCCTACGGGATACAGCTGCCCTTGAACTTGGCTTCTTCTTCTGATCATTCATGTGCATCAGTCACATTGTCTCCAGCATTTTAAAAACCACAGCTTTCCTGTGTTATTCACTGAATAATTTTACTTAAATATTTGGACACTGCTCTTTCTAAAGCATACAACTCTGCTTATGTTGTGTCTTTTTGTTTTCTTTTATTTTTTTGTATGGGAGAGCATAATTATAATGTACAGACATTTTCCCTAAAGCCTATGGAGCAGATGCATTTGATTAGGTTTTCCGAAGCTAGCTCTTTATTGTAATGTAGATGCTTTCAGGCTCTGAAGAATTTCTCAAAAGGAAAGCATGAACAGAAAAAGGAAAAAAGCAAGGAGGAGACGGCATTGTAAACGGTACTTGAGCTCACATGTTCTACACTCATGTTCATGCGTTTTTTTGTTTTTTTTTGTTTTCTTGCGTTGTAGTGGCACTTCCCCATTGGCTTGTTTAAATGCAATGCTTCATACTAACACTCGTGTGGGTGATGGAACCTTCTTGAAAATCCCTGGGAAATCAGGACTCTATGCCCTTAAAGTAAGTTGCATTATCTCTTCAACCAATGCTGTGTATCATGTTACATAGGATTACAATGATCTTGCAGAAATAAGGCACCTAGGAAAAAATACATCGAAATTACAGAGAGCTTAATGCATAGATCAGTACAATATGTCTTGATTGCGTTTTTTTTTGTTGTTGCTTAAAAAACTAGAGTTTACAAAGAGATTGTAATTTTTTTTGCATACAATGATACTATTATTAATAAATAAATGTAAATATTTTAAAGATTCACCATTAGAAAGAAGACCCCCCCCCCCAATCAAATTAAATCAGCTACTGAATGATTTGTCAGGCTTTTGTATTTTTGTTCTAAAATTGTAGTAAGCGAAATAAAGATTATTTGTGTTTTAATTCACTTTCCATTTCTATTCCCCCAGTCATTTGTTACACTTCATTATTAGTGCATTGATTTTTGTGAAAATAAAGGCAGGGTAGAATTTTCTATTTCTTGCGGGAGATTAGTATAAATAGTGTGTTACAGCTTGAAGATTTTATTTGTACAGTTATTTTTATCTATCTTTTATATGTCTTCTGGTAGAAAGAAGAATCAACTTGTGCCACAGATGAATCTTTGGAAGTCGGCTGTGAGTCAGAGTTAGAGGGAACTGAAATGGCAGAGGCAAGTAGCAATGGAGAAGAAAATGAAGGTAGGTAAAAGAAAAAGGTTAACTCAAACAAATATTTGGTAGTACTGTTCCTTCAGTCTACAAGACGTCACCTATGATTGAAATGAGACTCAATCAGTCACCCAGCATATTTGTGTATACTTAAAGATATCAATCCTGTGATTGCCTAGAAACATTGATACAGATTGAAACCTACAGTCTTTGTGTGAACACATAATGAACATACTGCTTCTGTTGATTGGCCCATGTTGTTACATG
>CM050166.1:108149615-108189615 GCA_027410445.1 Discoglossus pictus | reverse complement strand
CATGCTACAGTTCTGGTAAAATGTATAATCTTTAGTATTTAGTAGGTTCATATGTATGTTCAATACTGAGGTCATTTTGAACAGTATGCTCTATTATGCTTTATGTTATTGAACTAGACTAACTGGACATATTTATAGTAAATCAATACCCTATTATTAAGTTATTGGGAATCGGATCTACACTATTTACCATATTTTATTGCAAGACAAATGTCTACACCACCCAACAACCATTCAGATTTTGGACTACAGTAAAATGTGGAGACAATAATTTCTCTGTAAAGGAACTGGAAACATTGTTTTTCACTAAAAATAAAATCCTCTTTAAATAGTGACAATTATCGTATAAAGCTTAAATACTACTTAACAAAGAGCCTAATAAATTATTAGCAGGATATTCAATCTCTACAATGCCAACAGAGGTAGTGACTATCAAAATACACACAAACGCACATTTTAACTGAAGATGGCATTAAGATTCCTTTGTAATTCTGATGGTTGTTGCTCTTTTACACTGCTATAAAAAAAACGGACCAAAACTCCTAAAATTAAATATGAAGGAAGTATCTAGAAAAGCTGCCCAATTCAGCCAAACTGTGAAAAGCTTAGGTATTCCCAACACCAGGGCACTCAGTACTTTCTGGTTAGAACTGTGTCCAAGACACACATGCTTTTATTAGTATTTATCCCCCCCCCCCCCACAGCATGTAGCAAAAAAAACTGTGTAATATTTGGTAGACTAAGTTTTTTTTTAAATGTATTCTATTAGTGGCTGAACACATTTTGAACAAAAACAGTCAATTAATAGACCATGCCCACTGTGATCCTTTGTCTACAATAATAGGGAATCCATCCTTAGTCCTGAGACAAATGTCTTAACGTTGGTACATAATTGGACTAACTGGTCCACAGATAAATTACTATCATATAATCATTTTCAAATTTCAGAGGACCAACAAAGAGAACTAGATATAAAAAAAACACAAATTTTATTGAACATAAAAATAATAAAAAAATATGCCGTATAAAAATGTAAAAATATTTGGATGATTACCCGGAATACAACGACCTCATAAGCACAAGTACCTCATATACTGTAATTAATTAATACAGAATGCAATAGTATCTTATATCATATCAGACAAATATACTTCGATTGCAAAAATAAATAGATGCATATTAACAGTAAAGCTGTCATATTCAAATATAAATAGATATTTATAAAAATATAAGTTGACATACTGAATAAATAAATGTATGTAGTAAATCTTAAAGTAATCTTGGAATATAAAGTGAAATTCAAAATACAGTCATAACCATTTATAAAGGGATCAGAAATCTGTTTAGAACAATTAATATAATATATTACATCTGATATCCTAATACGATTAATTCATAAGTTCTAGGATCTATTACATTATAGTGAACACAAATACAATCCCAGCATGAATTATTAAAAGAATTCATCAAAATTACCAGTGCACAATATATAAATGATTAATTAATCCACATATATTACATGCAGCATGTATTCTGTATCAATCAATGACCGTATATGACTTTGGATATTAGAGGTCGTTATCATCTGGGTGGATCATCCAAATATTTTTACATTTTTATACGGCGTACTTTTTTGTGTTCAATAAAATTTGTGTTTTTATATTTCTAGTCATGTTTCTCTTTATTGGTCCTCTGTAATTTGAAGATAATTATATGATCGTAATCTAGCTGTGAATCAGTAAGTGCAAACTAGAAGTTATTTTTCCATTTTTTTTTTCAACCACTACAAACACTGCAGATGTTTTAGTAATAGCTTCTTTATTTAGTCGGTATATATGAAGACTAAATTTATTAGAGCACATCATTTGTTACTTAACTTCTTAAGAGCTGAGGACAACTGCAATTTGGGATGGGGTGGCTCAGCCACAGTAGAAAGCCAAAATGTAACTTTTTTCTTCTGAAGCATTAAACATATTGAGATGACAATGCCCACTGGTAACCCCACTTGGGGCCTCATTCAAATGCGATTTGTCCAATTGAATAGGGCTCTATATAAGCACACAGCATTTTTTTTTACAGCAGTTCTTAGTTAGGGAAGACCTTGCATTTGGATAGAAGTTCACGAACTAAAAACTTCTGTAAAAAATATGCTATGTGCTTATATAGAGCCCTATACAATTGGCCAAATCACATTTAAAGCAATAGTAAAGCAATGCTGTTTGAAATAGGATATTGGTTGTCTCCCTGTCGCCTTAAGATGGTATGCATGACAGTGGTAATTACCTAATGTTTCCATGAGAAAATTTGGCTTTTTCAGTGATTTTATTAGCACAATGCAAATTATAGTAACTCACCTTTTTGCAAATACTCCTCATATATAAACAGAAATAGGAATTGGCCTCTCAAATGAGGGGTCTCTTAAACAATCAGCTGTGATAATAGCACCAATATATAAAACAAAATTGACATTAGTAACTTTAATGCTTTGTAGATCAGGGCTTTACAAATCCCAGGAGCCACAGATCCTATACAGTGCCTTGCAAAAGTATTCACGCCCCTTGATGTTTTACCTATTTTGTTGCATTACAGCCTTACCTTAAATTTTTTGTTAATTTGAATTGTATGTGATGGATCCGAACACAATAATAGACTTATAGTCTAAGTTGGTGAAGTGAAATGAGAAAAATATATAAAATTTTTTTTTTTAAAGAAATAGAAAACAGAAAATTGGCATTTGCGTATGTATTCCCCCCCCTTTGTTACAAAGCCCATAAAAAGCTCTGGTGCAACAAATTACCTTCAGAAGTCACATAATTAGTGAAATGATGTCCACCTGTGTGCAATCTAAGTGTCACATGTTCTGTTATTACATTTACACACCTTTTTTGAAATGCCCCTAGAGGCTGCAACACCTAAGCAAGAGGCACCACTAACCAAACACTGCCATGAAGACCAAGGAACTCTCCAAACAAGTAAGGGACAATGTTGTTGAGACGTACAAGTCAGGGTTAGGTTATAAAAAAATATCCAAATCTTTTATGATCCCCAGGAGCACCATCAAATCTATCATAAGCAAATGGAAAGAACCTGCCAAGAGACGGCGGCCAACGAAACTCACGGACCGGGCAAGGAGGGAATTAATCAGAGAGGCAGCACAGAGAGCTAAGGTAACCCTGGAGGAGCTGCAGAGATCCACAGCAGAGACTGGAGTATCTGTACATAGGACTACAACAAGTCGTATTCTCCATGGCACGTTTTGAGTTGGCGAAAAGGCATGTGGGAGACTCCCAAAATGTATGGAGGAAGGTGCTCTAGTCTGATGAGACTAAAATTGAACTTTTCGGCCATCAAAGAAAATGTGATGTCTGGCGCAAACCCAACACATCACATCACCCAAAGAACACCATGTTTTTCAGCAGCCAGGACTGGGAAACTGGTCAGAGTTGAGGGGAAAATGCATGGTGCAAAATACAGGGATATTCTTGAGCAAAACCTCTATTACTCTGTGCGTGATTTGTGCCTAGGATGGAGGTTCACCTTCCAGCAGGACAATGACCCCAAACACACTGCTAAAGCAACACTTGAGTGGTTTAAGGGGAAACATGTAAATGTGTTGGAATGGCCTATTCAAAGCCCAGACCTCAATCCAATAGAAAATGTGTGGCCAGACTTAAAGATTGCTTCTCACAAGTGAAAACCATTCAACTTGAAGGAGCTGGAGCAGTTTTGCAAGGAGGAGTGGGCAAAAATCCCAGTGGTAAGATTTGGCAAGCTCACAGAGACTTATCCAAAGCAACTTGGAGCTGTGATTGCCACAAAAGGTGGCTCCACAAAGTATTGGCTTTAGGGGGGTGAATAGTTATGCACACTGACTTTTTCCTGTTATTTTGTCCTATTTGTTGTTTGCTTCACAATAAAAAAAATAAAAAAAAAACATCTTCAAAGTTGTGGGCATTTTCTTTAAATTTAAATGATGCAAATCCTCAAACAATCCATGGTAATTCCAGGTTGTAAGGCAACAAAACACGAAAAATGCCAAGGGGGGTGAATACTTTTGCAAGGCACTGTATATAATACATAACCCTGCTCCTATAAAACTGTGATCCAAACATTTATTTACAGCGGGGGGTGACAACTTTATTGAATGAAATATGGAAGTAAAACAAATATGTTTGCAATATAAAAAGGCATACATGATGCAACAGTAAATTCACAAAGCATGCAAGTTGCCTAGAAATGTCTGTAGGTACTGGTTGTTCTGCTTTGATGCATTATGCAAGTTTCTGTATTTGCCTCATTTTCTGTTATACATTTGCTTGGTTAAAGGCCAACTGAGTTTTCACTATGAAGCCAGAATTATTTTTGTTTGTTTTCCTTCTGTTTTATGTGCTTTTGAGCCTCTATCATTTTGATGTTTCACTTTCACTTTTCAGGTGTTCATAAACATGACATGGATTGCAACTAGAGCATTGCTTCCAAGCCAGTAGATGGCAGTAATCCCTTGTTCTGTCCCTGCATACGTGTGCAGTGTATTTACTTTCAGTTTTATTTACAGCACTGCAGATTATCTCCTGGTCACCATGTTAAAATCATTATGGTTGGATCTGAGGTTTTGTACCAGTCTGTACAGTACAATGAATCCAGTCTTTCTATAGTTTCAATCCAGAAACATTGTGGAACTGTACATCTATGCTATTTTTACCTTTTTAAAAGTGAATAGAGCCATGTGTATCTAAATATAATTATTTATACTACTACTACATTTAATTTACAAATCAAAATATTTTTCATATCAATTTACACAAGGTCTACTGGGAAATAGAAACCATACTATTTATTCACAAGACAACAAATTGCATGCTGTTTATTAAATACATAAGGAAACTATGTTTCTGGGCGAAGGACCTCAACAGTACATTTTGCATCTTTACTTCCTTATGTGACCTCTGTGGTCCTGCATTTTTTATCCTTGAAAATATGCAACACATTTTTAGTATGGAAAATAAAATAACACCGCTTATAATATTTATACCTTTAGATTTTAAATACATAAGGTTTCTATCTGCATCTACAATTGCCAGTACATTTATTAGGTCTTATGAATGCTTGTTAGTTTACAAGGGCACATCCACTTGAGGAAATAAGGGCATGATCAGCTGATAAATAAAAATGTATCTCAGTAGAAATTAATAATTAGGTAGAAGAGAAAATAGTATTCTTGCTTTAAAGTGTTTAGAAATAAAAACAAAATCTATTTTAAAAGACTTTAAAAGAATGAAGCAATTTATTAATAATATTTGAGAGATGTATTTGTTCCCTGGTACCTATTTCACTTATGATATTTATAATAGACAAACATAGATCAAGTTGCAAGCCACTGGATACACACGTAGAAAATGTTACTGTATAACACAAGTTGACTATGCCACTTCAAAAACAAATATGAACAGACAGAAAAAGAGGAATGATGCTGCCATATTACGTATTATGTGTCCGTTTCATTTTTATTAATCTTGTGAGTACGCATGTAGCCATGTTTTGGCACAAGCTGTGACTCTGGCCCATCAAGTAAAGGAGTCTGCACGGCTACCATAACCTGGCAACTTATCTTGCTGTAAGCCTGTTATTAGGTCACCAGCACGTCAGACATACTTAGGTGTTCAACTCAAGCAGCATTAATATTGTATAAGAAAAAACTAATGTATGCGTTTTTAATTCCATTCTTACTGTACTTTGAAAGATGCGGTTAGCCTGTCTTTAACACAACGCTCAAAGTCAAGGATTTCTTTTCATTTAATATAAATTGAAATAGTTTTTACCTTGCGCTCGTCCTATGTATGGCACTGTGGAATGTGTTGGTGCATTATACATATATATATGATAACTAGCGACTTGCCAGTCAAAAATGACAGGACAATAAAATTTCAAGGCATGGGAATGCTGTTGGACACATAATGTAAACAGTTTTGTACTGTGAGCTCCTTAGGCGCTCATTGCGAGCCTCTGCTGTCGTGTACTTTTGGTCCTCTGAGAGAGATATATATTTCTATGTATATGTAGTTAAGTAATAATGAATGATTTCTTAAATCAATTAATATACTTTAATTATTTATAATTGATATATGCAGCGAGCAATAGACTGAAGAGCTAACAATCTGTTTGTATTTTGCGTCTGCATAGAATATCCATTTTGAGTCTTGGTGCCCTGCTTATAAAGTGTAATGAATGTTCCAAGTGTGCATTACAAACAGGCTGCGTGCGCGAGGTAAAGCCGTTGGTTCGTGGTGTAAAGCAGCATTTTATAGTCGTAATGTTATTAATGTGTTAAACGTCTCGTGAGCATTTTCCGGCTTTTGTAATAGTGTATTTTGTAGGTCATAGTGTGATGTGTAAAGTGCTCCGCGTTTGGCAATGTTTTGCGCGGTCCGTGGTCATGTAGCCTCATTTTCATTTTTTTCTGCGCCATTTTTTTCCTTGCTTATGCGATTTTCGGGTGCCGAAAATCGTCTAAATCAAGTTAAATTTGCGTTCCATCTCAATCACAGACGTCCTGGCTGTTGCCCTGTGCTGTCTGTAATGTTTTTGTAATTTTTTAGGGTGTATTTATTGTGTTTTTCTTGTGTTTTGCCTTTTGTCGCTTTGCTGCTAATTTCGTAATTTTTTGCGTCTCGTATCTTTTTTTTCTTTCTAAGTCCCGTGGTTGTGAATCGCTTGCACGCCAAGGCGATCCCTCGTTTAGGAAGTGTTTTTCGGCTAAGTCCTGCGCGTTGTAGTGGGTTAACGGCTCGCCTAGCTATGCGAGGCTCGCGGGTGATGAGCACCTTTGGCTCATCGCCCAAGTGGTATGGTTTAACGGCTCGCTTTGCGAGGCTCAAAGCGATGAGGGCCTTCGGCGCTCATTGGCTAAGTCCTAAACGTTAATGGCTCACCTTGCTTCGCGAGGCTCGCAAGCAATGAGCGCCTGTGGCGCTCATAGCCTAGCTCGTACGCACCTCGCAAAGTGTGACGACGTCTCGCAGTTTGACAACTATTATATGTGATCATAATTGTGCTGAAATTTTATTTTCACTTTAACAAAAGGTTATTATTTTTCTTTCAAAAGTTAAAGGCAATTCTAGCTTCTAATTTGTCATTCTGCAAATCCTTGTTAATTTTCTGATGAAGTTCCTAACCGGCCACAGTAATGACGACTTGATAACATTTATATTTGTTCACCATAAACCTTTATCCATAATTATTTACTTTGTTGCCTTAGAATTTCTTCTGTATAAAAAAAAGCTGTATTTGTTTTGTTTTTGCCAGTTTGCCTGAAGCAGATAAACGAAGAAGCGTCTTCCAACCGGGACTCAAGCCTTAGTAACTCCGCAGTGCAGAGCAAGCTAGTGTCTTCCTTCCAGCAGCACACCAAAAAGGCACTAAAACAGGTAATCCAGCAGACTTGGCATGCATAAAAGATTTGTAGCTGAAAAATGGCTCATGCTCTTTGTGAAGCTTATATAGCAATGCCCTAAGTAATCTTAACTGGCAAAACTAAGGTTGTGGTAATCTTAATTATATTCTTTTAAAAGGAAACCACCATTATCTCCTGTTTTAACGATTACAGCCTCTAACTTTCTGGTCTTTTTTTTACTTTGTCTCTACTAGAAGTTTGGCTTGTGCTTCTCCTTACATATTTGATTTCATCTCTCATTACATCCATGTGCGTTTCCAGCAATATACCCAGGAATGTTTACTCTCCATCTCATCCATTCCTAAAGCTTTCTCTGAATTCTATATGCTTCTCTTTAATGCAATGCAGCAATATATATATACGACCGGTACCTTCTCGACCCCTTCTAGATTCTTCACAAAAGTCACCACTTCAGAGACTTCCAGCAACCCTATTTTAGCTAACGGACTTTCAAGTACTTAGTAGATCTTCTTACATTTACTCTCATACATCTGTATCTCTGCCCTCTATAGTTTGTGAGCTCTTTTGGACAGGGACAGAGTATCCATTAGCTCATGCATTTATATACCATGTTCTGAAGCAATGTGTAATATTGTTATGTGGTACCACTTCATAAAAAGGGCAGTAGGGAAGACTCCAGTAACTACAGCAGGCCATATGCTAAAGTTTGCTAACAACTTCACATTGACTTCAATAGTCTTAATTAGAATCAAGCTAACATATATTCTGTAGCGGTATACGTAGGTTAAATAAAACCAAACAAGGGTAGGCCCTGCCTTTTGAGCTTAGCATCT
Source organism: Discoglossus pictus (assembly GCA_027410445.1). Taxonomy (NCBI): domain Eukaryota; kingdom Metazoa; phylum Chordata; class Amphibia; order Anura; family Alytidae; genus Discoglossus; species Discoglossus pictus. Next base: position 108,181,371 of record CM050166.1, on the reverse strand, counting down.
AAAATACATATTGCTTTCCACAAAGGACCTTACAATAGTGAAAAAAAACAAATCTACAATCTAAATAGTTTGGGTTATACAGGAGGGTGATATATGTGTTGTGTATATTAATGCTGAAGGTGATAAGCTTCTTTAAACAAATGTTTTGAAGCAGTTAGCCAAAAGAGTAGGGGTAGCATGAGATAATCCTGAAAGAAAAAGGACATTAGCTGAATAAAGAGGGCGGTCGGGTGAGTATTTTGAGACAAGCAGATATATAAGGGGTGCACTGTTGAGGGTTATATACGTTAGGGACATGATGTTACATTTTTGTGCTGGAGGCTATGGCAAGCCAGTGGAGTGACTGACTGAGAGGTGCTGCAGACATTGAGCACAGAGTTTGGTAGATGATTCTAGAGATATTCAAAATGGATTGGAGTGAAGACGGATGATGGGAAGGCCAGAAGGAGCGAGTTGCTGTAGTTGAGTCGAAATATGAGCGAGAGAATGGAATCTAATCTTGGTTGTGTCTTGTGTAAAATAGTGATGTATTCTGGAGGTGGGGGAGGGCAGAGGAGTGTGGTGAATGTGGCCAACAAACATTTGGGGTTGGAGGACAGTTTCTATATTAGTGATGATAAGTTGCACTGTTTGGCAAGTTTGAGGGCATAGTGATAGGAGTGTAGAGTATAGTCCGATATCTCCTCCATAGTCATTCAGCAGTGACGGTAGCATGTTTGTGTAGTATGCCATGGATGTAGCTGAGTGAAGGCGTCTGCTGTGGTTATGGGGACAAGAGTGTCAGGGGCACTAACATTGTCACACTCTAACATTGTCTGTTTTTGGTTTGTTTCATTTTATAGTTTATGACCCCAGTCTCATAGTGTTTACTTAAATACTTATAGCCACATTAATATGCAAATGAGCAGCTCCTGCATACATATATTGCAATTGTGTAAATGGCTACTGATATGTGAAAACAGTTGTTATGCTATTTTAAGATTAAACTAACTTGTTGCTGGTATGACCGTGTCCCTTTAACCTTGGTATAATATATAGCCAGTTACTTAGGTGTACCACAAGAATAGAAAATGTGTATATGAGAGGTTACGGTAGTTGCTCTCAATCAAGCAATCAAAAAATGAAATTATAGTGTGCTAATCGGTTTGATCTCAGTCATTGAATCTATAATGATACAATAATTATATATGCAAGGTGCCATAATGTATAGTAACACCTAATAAATTAAATCTTCATTTAGAACATTCAGATGTGATATATATGTTTTAGATGGTTTAAAAGAAAACTGTAATAACTTAAAAAAGCATACTACCTGTGTAGGCAAACAATGGAAATCCTATTTGTGAGTCTGGAATGTAAATTGGATGGACTTGTGCCCAACACACTGTTGCTTGGTTAGTGTTCGAGATGAGTAAAAGCAATGACTTGCAGAGAAGGTGAAACAATTAAGGGGACGTGAAGAATTCCCTATTTTTAAAATTAAAAAAAAACTACTCAAGTGTTTATTTGCATACTTAAACACTATTGTATTAACACAAGATTAAAAGCTCTGTTTTTATTCACTAAAACCTTCCAAACAGTCGCTGTATGAATTAGCTATAGGGGCAGACATTTGCAGTGTGTCCATAGTACTAGATGTACAAGCCAATGACAAGCTCTGTCCCAACAGCAACTTGCTAAAATGCTGCTGATATACAGTCTGTCACTGGCTAGTACATCTAGAAGTACATACACATTGTGTGCAGTAGCAGCCCTTTGCAGGGACTGTTTAGAAGGGTCCAGTGAGTGAACACAGAGCTTTTAAGAATGTGTTAATAAAATAGTTTAAATATTCAAATAAATACTTAAAATAAAATTAGCATTTTATTTATAATATTAAAAGCAAAGAGCCTACCATGTCCCTTTAAGCTCTTTTCAGGTTCTGTACTTTTCAGAGCAGTTTGTTTTGGGCTATGAAACAAAGCAAAGACGCTGTGTAGCAGGAACAGGCCTAAATTACATTACTGACTCCATGCGGGGCAAGGGGACGCTGATTACAAAATGGGGAAGCCTAGAAATGAGCATTGATATTAAGGTATGATTTATATTTTTTATCACAGTTAAAGGCACAGTTACATTGCTTGATATACTGCCTACATATTATTACAGTACTTCTAAAGGCAAAAGTTAACTTAACATCTAATGTAATAAATCTAAAAATAATACAAGTGGGAGAATCTAAAAAAAGTGAAAATAAGTGAAGTTAAAAAAATGTGGTTTACTTATTGAATTTGGTTGTTTTAATCCCACATGTCTCTGTCGTTGGAAAGTGATGCTTAAGGGGATATATATATTTTTCCTGGGTTTCAAATGTTTGGTAAGAAACAGGCAGTGATTATCAGAAAAATATGTGTTATATAGAAAAGGTCAATGTACTTACAAAGTTATAGGCAGGAAAGTAAAATCCAACTTTGCACATCCATAGGAAGCTTACATAACCAAGTACACACAGGAAAACAGCCAGGTACTGATTTTGACCTTTCAAAGGAGTACTTGTTGCGGTTGCACGTCATGTGCGCGCCCACAGAGGCTGACAAATGCACGCTCCCACACCAGCGCGGCAGTGCAGCACTCTGCACTGACCCTCTCCCTCCTTCTCCAGCTCTCAAACCCTAAATAATCACCCTCTCTCTTCCTTCAGTATTCACCCTCCCCAGTACTCAACCTTTCTCCTCCCTACTCACTCTGTCTCTCCCCCAGTACTCGCCCTCTCTCCACAGTTCTAAACGCGCTGGTGTCGGTGCGAGCATTTGTCGGCGCACACATGACGTTTTGCACGTCTTGTGCTCCGAAAATCCGGGGTGTCACTTTCTGCTGGATGGAATCACATAGTTGGGTGAGGTCTGAGCCTACAGCAGAATCGGAGCACAAGGATAGAGAGAGACTACATATCCCAGGCTGCTTTGCAACACAGGAACACCAGAGTTTGATACACGTGTATGAGCTAATCTCTGCTTTCTCCTGATTGGCCAAAACGACTTTTGAATTTTAGGGGAGTCAACTAACAAACCCTCAGCTTGCAAACTGAATATATTTTGCAAACATCAGGGTGAGTTTGTAAATGATTCTCCCCTATCAGATGCATTCATAATCCGGGAAACTTAGTTATGTCTTTAACTATATTTTAAACATAAAGTAGATTTAAACGGATTAGCATATCACTGTAATATTGTGTATATTTCTACATCAGCAGTGGGGGCACCTCCACAAAGATAATTACATACTGCCTACACGCTGTATTTTTTTGTTGTTGTCACTACAGGGGTCTTTTACGTGTAATTGCAGTGTACATGTATTTCATTATTTGTACAGTTTTTGCCCTTGTACTTTTCAGAGTAGTGCTCACTGTTCTTGGTTTACCTATTATCTGAAACCTAATATTATAATGTAAAATGAGTGACGGCTCTGACTGCCTGAATAATTTCCATGTGTAATAGCAAATCAATGTTAATCAACTCTTGTCATACCTATCTCAGCTGTGTCTTCTCAAATGTTGCCTTCAGCTTGCATGTTGTTAAATAAGCAACACATCACTTAGATGTAATCTGCTGTGTAAACTGAATTTATCAATATAGTGTGTTATGAAAAGCACATCAGGCTGGGACTTGGCAACATTCATAAAGGGACACTTGATTTCACTATATATTTTTTTTTTTATAGAATTGTTTCTGCGGTTGAGAGGATACTTTGTATGTATAGATGTTTGCAGCTTCTACAATGGAATTGGGGCAATCCTAAATAATGCCTTTACTGGCACTAATGGAGATGAAAATGAGTTTATGATAATACGGCTAGTGCAATGTAATATGTTCTTACTTGTTTCTGCTGACCAATCTCCTTTTAAAGGGCCACTGTAGTGTGCATTAATTGGGGTTTAATTTATTTATCCACTGTTTAGCAAGAACATAAGTATTTTAAGGGCAAAAAGCTTCTGTACTGTTCTTTGTTATGTGCTACTAACCCTAACATGTGTTGGGCAGATAACAGGAAAGATCCCAAACTTACATTTGATGGCTAGCAGAGGGCTTCTTTCACCCATTTTCAGTGTTCAGGAATCTAAATTTTTATTGGATCAATCTGTTTGCCTCCGACACACCAACTGCTACAATGACCTATGATAAAAGGTGGAGAGAAATACATATAAATAAACCTGCAATGCTAGCTTTTTTTCTTCTGATATTTATTTTATTCGTTAGTCATTCAGTTGTGTTCGATTTTCCGTACCCATATGGAACGCAGCACACCAGGCACATCTTATGTCTGGTTGTGCTTTATTCATATGGTTTTCATAGCAAAAATACTGCAGTGGGTTGCCAGTTCCTTCTCCAGTGGACCACTATTTGTCTGACCTCTCTGTTATCACCTTTCCATTTTGGGTGACTCTACATGGTATAACCCACAGCTTCATTGAGGTACATAAGCCCCTTTACCACGACAATGTGGTATTTATTTTATTTTATATCTAACCATTTTTTAAATAAAATTGAAACCCTGTTTTTATGGTCAGCACAGTAGTCTCTTTTAGTGTCATGTAAAAATGGGAAACTAACCATCAACATTAATGGTTTTACGCTCTTAATAGAAGTCCTATAAAAGCAATATGTGAATGAATAGTGTCAACAGTCTCCTTTTAGACCAGTTAGAATTAAACTGGATAATTGGACTGGGCTGACTAGTGTAATTGCGTGTTCTGAGCATTTATGTACATACTAGCAATCTCAAGCAAGTCACTGGTAAAAGCACATGTTGCAACCTCGCTAGGACCATATTTAGTAAATAGTTCTATAGAAATGTACTAAAGATGTTCAGATGATTTCAATTTCCAATGCTCTAGATAAATTAATGTAAGGAGTGAAAAGGATGAGGATCGGATAAACAAAGTGGAATTAAGGAGCAGAAAATGCCAGCTGGCTCACCAAGGAAAAACAAAAGTGGATGATTTAGATTCCTCTCCTAAAATATTGTATTTTTTTCTGTGTGGCACGGATTGAGCTTTTTCTATGAGTGGGTGGCTGTAATGATTTTGCGAAGTTGATCAGTGGTGGGAAAAAGTCCCCTACCCCTCCATTGGAATGTAACAGGACAAACTATGTTACAATGTTGCATTCTTACTTTATCAACATTCTGCAAATACAAGTTCCAAAATTAGACCTTTTCAGCAGATCTTTGTTTGCAAGCATGGCACATATCAGTAGAAAACAAGCTTAAACCATAAATGATGTATTTTGAAGGGTTTTATTTGATAAACCAAAACACTGAAAAAAACATGTGAAAACTTTCTGTGACGCTTAATGATATGGTGGGTGTCTGTGATTCTGCTGGAAGATTTTTCTGAAACCAAATCCCACAGATGCTCATTCACCTCAACAGCAGGGGAGATTGTTTAGCACAGGAAACAGGGTTGTTGATCACTGGGGTCTGCTGGCTTCTCAGCAACTTGCTTTAGGAAAGCTTATCTAAAATACTGGCCAAACTTAGGTCCTCCATCTGCCAAAGTTGGTAATAATATAAAATATTGGGTGAACATAGCTCATTTTTGCATTAGTAGAGTGTATCCATAGGCTTCCGTCAGGTGATCTAACCAGGCCAAGTACTGTGATGAGGAACTTCTGTGGCTATGATACAGTTAAGTATATGCGTAATATCCGTAGCGCATCTTTAAATTGCTTTGCTCTACACAGGTCAAAATGCTAGATTTGTATAGAAAACTATACATATCTATTTAATGTTTGTTACAAAAAGCCATTATTTAAATATTGATAAATGTAGCATGGAGTGCCCTTTTTAAAAGTATAAATTCCACTTACAGAGAAACTTTGGAATAATGTTTTTCATCATTTAGCCTTGCGTACAACTTGATAGAAGAACACTTATGCAATGTTGCATAGAAACTAAAAGGAAATTTAAAATAATCTAATATAATACTATATTTTCCTTCTGCTTGTTTCATATTTTGTCTCACTGCTGCAGAAGTGTTTTAACTATGATGAAAATTTTGAAAACCAAAATGCTACATTTTAGCTAATATTTACCAATTATATTCACTAGCACTGATAGAATTGCCTTAGGACACACCTTATACAGACACATACATGGCTCAAGCTCCCTCCTCAAGCTCCCTCCTCATCCTCAAGCTCCCTCCTCATCCTCAAGCTCCCTCCTCATCCTCAAGCTCCCTCCTCATCCTCAAGCTCCCTCCTCATCCTCAAGCTCCCTCCTCATCCTCAAGCTCCCTCCTCATCCTCAAGCTCCCTCCTCATCCTCAAGCTCCCTCCTCATCCTCAAGCTCCCTCCTCATCCTCAAGCTCCCTCCTCATCCTCAAGCTCCCTCCTCATCCTCAAGCTCCCTCCTCATCCTCAAGCTCCCTCCTCATCCTCAAGCTCCCTCCTCATCCTCAAGCTCCCTCCTCATCCTCAAGCTCCCTCCTCATCCTCAAGCTCCCTCCTCATCCTCAAGCTCCCTCCTCATCCTCAAGCTCCCTCCTCATCCTCAACCTCCCTCCTCATCCTCAACCTCCCTCCTCATCCTCAACCTCCCTCCTCATCCTCAACCTCCCTCCTCATCCTCAACCTCCCTCCTCATCCTCAACCTCCCTCCCACCTCAACCTCCCACCTCATTCTAAACCCCCCTCCTCATTCTAACACCCCCCCAAATACCCCCCCCCCCCCCTCTCCCTTTCCCCTCACTTACCTGCATCTGAAGCTCCTGCTCCGGCCTCCGCTCCTTCCTTTCTGATGTGGCGCGCATGTGACGTCACGGCATTAGCATATACATACATATGCATCACAAGTAGATTCCTTGTTTCTCCACTGTCAATTAATTAGTATAGCACAGGAAGTGACAGGCTGACAGATTTACACAAGCTAGTTCTTTTTATTTGGGCATATTTTGTGAGGATAATGCATTTTCTGTGTACAGACTGTCAGTACATAACATTATTTCTAAATGCCTCTTCATTTGTCATGCTGGTTGAAGTTTTCATTTTACCTGTAAAGTTTGTCATTTTTATTTTTTAGGTGTTTATTTTTGATTGATTGCTTGTCTGCAGAAACTAGGTCTATGGCGTAGATTTACTGTGATAATAGCAAAGATTGTGGAGAAGCTGTAACAATAATTTACCTTTTTTTTAAAACGAATACTTTCAAATAAACAGATATCTAAAAAAAAAAAAAACACATGTTTGTTGCTACTGTCTTACAGCCCGATTTTTAAATTGGAGCTAGATTTTAACTCGAGAATTACGTGTTACGGCTATTAAATTAGCCCAGTAACGTTGCTTGCAGTGGACATACGTGATAACACGCAGGACGGCCGAACATCGCCTATGATTCGAGCTACGTTGAACTTTGCGCGTGTAAACTCTTTGATCTGTCATGCCCGCAACAGCTACTTGTTCAATTCAGCTATTAAATTGCAACGTGGGGACTCGCAAGCAAGCACGTAACACGCAAACGGAGCCTAAAGCCCTACTAGTGCTCGAGAGAACCCGCAAGGGGGGTAAAGTCCTATACGTAGCATTTTGTAGGCAAATAAAAACACATTACTGTACATTTATTATAAGGGAAAGTGATGTTAGGTTTTAGAATTATTAGCACAACATTCTCAAGCCCGCAAATCAGCCCCAAAAAATACTTTATTCCATGATTATATTTTGTATTTATATCGATCCCTGCAATCAATGTGTTATGACATATACTGTAAGTTGCATGTAATAGAATATCATATTTACTGCTTTATTATTATTACATCATTTCTGGCCTGTGGGACCGATCGCAAACTGTACTTGAAGCACATAGTACTTCAAAATCTACCCTCCCCATTTTCAGTGACGTAACGTTAACAATCTCTTTTTACATTGGCTCCATCTGAACCCGTAACTACGTTATTGATTAATTGTTTACATTCGAGCACGCAACCCTGACAGCTGCGAACTGGTTTACGAAATAGCCTCTCTCACTCATAGCTCACAGCCCATTCTAATTTAATAGCAACGTAAGTATGGCAGATCTCAACCCCGCAGCCACTGCAAGGCTCACGTTGGACTTACAAGGCTTGAATTTAATAGGGCTATTAGTCTGGGCTTGATGGTCCTACTAAGTCACTATCCTCTGCTAGTAAAGCATTAGCAACATTTAAGTTAGTCTGAATTAAAAACCTATTTTTTTTTTTCAATTTATGAACTCCCTTCTCCCATCCTAGGGCCATATTAAATTCCAAGCCAGTAACTCCAACGTGAAGCTCGTAACTGCTGCGGGCTTGAAACTTCCATGAGTTATGCTGCTATTAAATTCGTCTATGAGCTGGGCGCAAAACCGTAAACCATCTCTCGGCCGGCAGCTTTGCGGGCTAAAACGTAATCAATTAAGCAAGCCAGTAGTTATGGGTTTAGATGGAGCCAATGGAAACTGAGATCATCAGCATTGCATCACAAGAAAATGGAGGGTTGATATCAAAGTCTTACGGGGTTCAATTACGATCTACGAGCGAACCCAGAGTCCAAATATAATGCAATAATAATAAAGCCGCAAATATGATATTCTATCTTATGCGAGTTACAGTATATGCATTAACACATTGATTGCCAGGATCGATAGAACACTAAAAATATACATGAAATTAAGTCTTTTTCTGAGCCTATTTACAGGCTTGAGAATGTTGTGCTATTAATTCTAAGACCTAACATCACTTTCACTTTTGTTATATTAGTACAGTGGTGTGTGTATATTTGCATTACAAGTGCTATGTATTGAACTTTACTTCACTTGTGGGTCCTCTCGAGCCCACGTTGGGCTTAGGTCTCCATTTGCGTGTTACGGGCTTGCTCGCGAGTGACTTCTTTACAATTTAATAGCATGATTGGAATTGTAGTGGTTACGGGCTTGACAGATCAAAGGATTTACGGCCGTGAAGTTCAATGTCGCTCAACACGTAGGCTTTTCTCACCCTTGCTGTGTTTTAAATCGCAAGTCGTCTGTGGGCTGCGTTACGAGGCTAATTTTAATAGCCGTAACCCGTAAAATTGGAGTTACGGGCTACGTTTTTAAAACGTAGCCTAAATTTTATGCGGCTGCAAGTCTATGTGAAGGGCTGCAACTAATTTATGGTGTCTTAAAATGACACAGAAACTTGCTCATTTATTGAGGAAATGAAAAACGCACTTAAAACATTAGTAATATATTTCAATAAATTAACTGAAAGATTCACCACCTGAAAATAATGATTTTATCAACAGCAATAAAGATTAGTAAGGAGATAATAAAGAAGACCATGCCCAGTTAAAAAAATGACATAAATGTTTAACAATTAAAGATAATTAGTAAACATCTGAAATAGTTTCCATTTTTCAGCTGGATATGCCTTATTTTGAGGTTCTCAATTAAGTAACATTAAAATTACATGTGTACAGCAAAAAAAGTCTTTAGCCAGAAAATATTATTTTAAAAGCATTTTCCTCAAGAATAACTGTTGCTGCACTCCTCCCCCACCTCTCCCCTTGCCTTTGTCTACTGGATAATACAACCAACACGTCAAAATCATTTAAAATTAATTATGCAGTTAAATGATCTATTATTTTTATTCTAATTTTAGAACCCTAAAAAAATATGGTTTTAGGTCTGTTTACAAACACACTCCCGACTGCTCCATGATTAACAACATCTGCACAAAGTCTGGTGAAGCTCTGTGTGAACACAAAGATTTATAGTTTTCAATGAACTTCAGGAATGCAGCAGGACAATTTAATGCGTCATTTTTAGTAGATTCCAGCAGTCATTTACCTGCACAGATGAATTTGTGAAAGGTTAACATTGTCTGCTTGCGCTAAATTTCTCTGTGAAAAACATACTTTTTTTTTTTTTTTTAAATATTTCAACATGTTAAGAGATCTTTTCTTTTGTGGTCCAAACAGTGCTGAATTAAGTGGCCCTTTAATTTATACATAAAATAACTCTATATCAATTTTAAGGAACTTCTACTTTTTTAATTACTGTATTTTTCTGTGTATAAGACAGTATTTTTTTACCATTTTTTTTTAAGTCTAAAATAGGGGGACTGTCTTATACATGGAATGTTGCAATTCGATGCCCTATTCTGGTACTGTAATGATGTATCTGGCCACTAGATTTAAGGCAGGAGAAAAGGCACACATTTGGAAATGCATTGGTTCCAATTAGATTGCATTACAACACTGCTTCTTAGTAATGTGTATTTTATACGTTTTTATTGTGTTACACATATATTTAAGGACACTTTCTGTCATGATTTTCACGGATTTCCATTCTAGCTCAATATCCTTGTGTTTACATCACTTATTACTCAGTTGCGATATGCAATTGCATTTTTCCGGTTTAATGCAGGATCACAAGGATATTGAACTGGAATGGAAATCTGTGAAAATCATGACAGAAAGTGGCCTTAAATATATGTGCAACACAATAAAAATCTATAAAATACACATTTATATGCACACAAACACCGCACACATGCTGATCAGCTCATTGGCGATGTGTATCACACTGTAATGGCTCTGTTTTAAGGCAGAAGAAAAGACACACAGATTAGAAATGCTAGTTCCAATTAGATTGCATTACAAAACTGCTTGTGAGCTTAGACATGTGTATTTTATAAGTTTTTGTTGTGTTGCACATATAATTAAGGGCACTTTCTGTCATGATTTTCACCGATTTCCATTCCAGCTCAATATCTTTGTGATCCTGTGTTAAACCGGAAAAATGCTATTGCACATCGTGACTGAGTAATACATGATGTGATCACAAGGATATTGAGCTGGAATGGAAATCGGTGAAAATCATGACAGAAAGTGCCCTTACACTTCTGCCACTGAATGAGTACTCCTGGTATCTGCTCTTAGCTTAGATCAAGGGCTCAGTGTGGCCCTTTTCAAAGTTGTGCCGGGTTTGCAGGTATGTACAACCCTTTATAGATTCAAACTTGTCCAAGCAATGTGTAACTCTTTTCGGTACATTGAAAGATTTTGTTGTAGGTATGTTAAGTATCATGTCTCCTCAACACCAGACCCACTTATCTATAGAGGTGCAGACCTGTATTGGTTTGCATAAGGTATGATCATACATTATTTCCTCAATCATTATTGGGACATGACCTTTCAAACTGATTATTTGCATTTTTTTATTTTTGTGTTTAATTCTCAATATTTAAATCAACTTGTTTTATGCCACCTAATTACCTTCTTCTAGAGAGAGTATTTGACTACTTATATATAACAGTAGGCAATAATTTAATATATAGTATATATTTGGGATTATTATTTTTTGTATGGCTATGGTAATTAAATGCATTTCTGTAGTGATCGTTTGACGGCTCTACATTGTTCTGTGTAGCTGAAGGTGCAATTACCTAAATGAAATACAAAGGGCCATATTAAATTTGAAGCCTGCAACTCGATCGCAGACGGTCGTGTGTCAGTGGGTGTGTTGTGGGCTCCAGTTTGTCTCCGATTGCAATGCTATTCAATTGCTCAAGCTCGCAAGTTGCTATCCCAAAGCTGAAACTGTAAACCATGCACTGGGTCGTAGCAGTTCAGGGCGGGGACATGATCAATTAAGCAAGCCCGTAACCTCCCATTTCGAATCAGCCAATAGATAATGAGACTGTCATTATTACTGCAGTAAAACATGGATGTTACATGTCAATCAATTCGGTTCGGGGGTCAGATATGCGATTACACTCGCAAACCCGTAAAATAAAGATTTATGAAAATGAATGCCAATCCTCTTCTAGTCCATACGGGTGGCCTGATATGTATTAACTTATTGATACCTGAAATAGTTTTTACCCCAAAATGACACATAAAAATACATTTAATTTTCTGTCCAATTGCGAGCTTGAGACTGTTGAGCAATTCATTCTAATGTCTGTCATCGCTTTCCCCTTTATTTACAGTGCAGTATTGTTTTTTTTAATTTGCATTTACAGTGCTACAAATTGGTGTATAACCCTCTTGCGGTTCCTCTCTAGCACTTGTAGGATTTTCTCCTTCATTTGCCATTTACGGTTGTGAAAACATTTTCGGGCTTGGGGAAACTGAGCAATTGAATTGCGATTTTAGCCTTGCGAAAGTGACCGATCAAAGGCTTCTGGAGACTGTAAGTTGCGTGTTTGACCATCGCTATTTTTTCAAGGCTGTATCTCGGAAGCCGTTTATAGCCACAAAGAGACTCCAATTGAATAGCAAATTAGCTTGCAACCTCACTTACGGGCTACCAGATCTCCCAAAACCTCAATTGAATATTGCCTAAAGACTTGAGGTGTATGTAAAAACATGTCAATTCAGATAGTAGTAGATTATGGATTAAAATGTGTTCTATAACATTACTTACAGTTTTTCAGCTGGTATTTGGTTATGGGATGCTTTCAGTATGCTCTCTGGAATAGTTAGTAGTGATAGAGTGCAAAAAACTTTTAGAATAGAGGTTCACAAAATATTGCCACTAAGGTGGTTTAAAGTGCATAACAATTAGTCTAGGCGTGTCTGAATATTACGTGTATTGCATATACTGTGTGTGTGTATGTGTGTGTGTATATATATATATATATATATATATATATATATATATCTATGTATATCTATATATATATCTATATATATATATATCTATGTATATGTATACATCCGTGTTCACATTTGAACGTCTAAAGCAAGTTAAAAATCCTGCTTCCAGCTCAGAGTTCCGAGAAAAACAGTTATTACACTGCATTCTGGGAAGCTGAGCTGGGACGTGCAAATGTGCCCACCAATGCCTCGCTCTTCAATCCTAGCCATTATCAAACATGGCTTCCTTTAAGCTTATGCATGCTATATTACACAGATTTAATGCAAAGCCAAGGTTGGATTAAACACAAACTGAGTATCCAATCCATGTACAGCTGTTTCAAGCTTACTGGCTATCATCAGCATGGAGCGGGATCTCAGCCTGTGTTGTGGAAATTATGAGTAGGCAGTTCACCACAACAATCATTTATAATATGGTGGGCAAAAGAGCGATAGAAGCCCTCCACCGTACAGTAGTACAGTAAATAAAAAGTACATCTGTGTTCACATCGGAATGTCTTAACAAGTTAAAAACCTGCTTCCAGCTCAGAGTTCCGAGAAAAACAGTTATTACACTGCATTCTGGGAAGCATATATATATATATATATATATATATATATATATATATATATATATATATATATATATATATATACATATACACACACACAGCATTCTAATTGATATAAATAGGCATATAATATAAAGTAGTCAACGGCATCCTCTGTAACTTTCAAGTGGTCTCTGCAATTCCTTGTGTGCACATTATCTTTCCCTCCTCTGTTTGTGTTTTGTGAAGTTGGAAGGAGCCTCAGAAATTGAAACTGTGTCAGTTAGCTGTAGGTCTTTCTGCGGTGCTGTCCTACGTCAGGAAAAATGTAATTTTGCAGATTTTGGATAGCAAACATTTATGGAAAACATTTTGTATGGGATGGATGTTTGGAGCGGTGTGCATTTTAGATTCTGTGATAGGCTTGAGGTACCAAAACTGAGGAAACCGTATAGGATATTTAGGGTTCATTTCATCTTAAACTATTTTTTCTTCAGGTATTATTTAGTGCCTCGAAAGAAAAACATTTATGATGAAATAAAACATAATGTAGTTTGTGTTTTACCTTGAAATTCCAGAATGCTACTGGAGAAACAAGTCATTCTTAAGACTAATCTAGCATATTATTTGTCATAGAATTGTCAGGGGTAACTGCCCATTTGCTGAAATAAGCTTCCTTCTCTGTATGCTGGAGCAGTGATCATTTTCTTCCAAAAGCCTGTTTTATGAGTTAGATGACCGGAGTGCTTATATGAGCAGACAAATGAAGAATGTTGTATAAAACATTACATTATATATATAATGTATTGTTGTTATAGCAATGAGTTGGTAAGAGCTAAAATAGCGACTTCTTTTGTGGCCATGAGGCATATTTATTTCATAATATATGACTAGTTTTAATATAAGTACCGTAAATTCCTGGATGAAATATAGCATTACTAAGATGAAGAAATAGCTGATATACAAGTAAAAAGGATATGTTTTTTTTCCTATTTTAAGAGAAAACCTATTTAAATAAAATATTGCCGCACTGTATTTATTTAGTGTTAGTTTATTTTGTCACCTCAGAAAAGGAGCAGTGGGTTCCTATGCATTATAATTATGGCATTGTGCTTGTATTACATTATTCACTTGGGGAGTAGAAGTCACAATAGTTACAGCAGGAATTGCTGCATGTGGCAACTACAAAGCCTGCTAAATACGGGCTATTTGTGTAGTAAAGCTATAAAACAATAGCTCGCTACAAAAGCATATTTAGCATACATACTATTCTGTTATTTCCAAGAACAAAACCTTTATTTTTATTGTTTTGCAGTTTGTTATACCTGTTAAAACCATTGTGAACCCATTATTACCATATTGTAATGGCATATTAGATACAACAAACTTTTGACATGAATAATCAGAAAAAAATGTTTCTATGTCAATGCTTACCTGCACAAATAATGAAGTCATAACTTGGAAATAAATCCATTCTAAACATTTATTGATGCCAGATAATTTATGATTCATGAGGGCATTGTTTTAAGAAGCATATTGTATGCTAATATTCATGTCTAAGTCCAGTTAGTTTTCTTCATTTGTATTTACATATATACTGCATTTTAATATGTATTTCTCCGACCTGTAAATACTGTTGGTTAAAGGGCCATTGTAATGGTTCTGCTTGGTTTATTTAAATTAAAAGTTGACATCTTTTGGGAACACTCATCTTAGGTTGGATCTCATCTTTTATGGATTTGCACTTGTGGGAGCGGGTGCTTACTTGGTTCCTTATTGCACTTCCTGCTGCAGCCCCATTATAGCAGAATGCAGAACATTTAAAGTAAATTGGACTCTCTCATCTTTTACAACATGTTTAGCTTTGGTGGCAAAGATGGTCTTCCAGCAAGTACAAAGCCAGAGTCCAGGGCTTTACCTTGCTCTGTGGGAGTGTAACCCACTCAGAGTGTTGTCTCTTTTTATCTTGTTTTCAATCTGGTGAGGCACTTTGAGCTTACAATCTTACATACATGGTGCTTTTTCACAAACACAGAGCCCTTCATTTTGTACCATGTGTTTAATATTGTACTTTTCTTTGTACTTAATCCCTTATTAGCGTTACAGAATATGTTGGTATGTTACAAATAAAGGATGATAAGAATAGCTCACTATGTTGTCATATAGGGGAAATATTTGGTTGTACATCAGTCTGACCCCAATCAAAAATGTGGTCCAGTCCCAGAATGCCAGGCAATTTCCCCACTAAACAGGATAAGCAACCAACTCAGACCCTTTTCAGCCTCCTTGTATAACTTTAACGGATGTTCCTAGGTCCACTAAGGAGTGTGTATCTGGGGCACTTATTACACTAAAGCTTAACTGTCCTGGTTGGTGCATATTGACCGTAATTAAAAGAACCATTGTATAATGGGGGGAAAAATGTGTATAGAGGGTGAATTTCTATTGAGGTCTGTTGCTTAAAGGCATATGGAAGGTTTCTAAATGTTACTATATATGTAATATACCTATGAATATACTTTTATGTACTTTATTTAAATACAAGAGAACCAGTTCCATTGGCATCCATACATGCCCACGCCATGACACTACCACCACCATGCTTCACTGATGAGGTGGTATGCTTTGGATCATGAGCAGTTCCTTTCCGTCTCCATACTCTTCTCTTCCCATCACCCTGGTACCAGTTGATCTTAGTCTCATCTGTCCATAGGATGTTGTTCCAGAACTGTGAAGGCTTTTTTCGATGTTGTTTGGCAAACTCTAATCTGGCCTTCCTGTTTTTTGAGGCTCACCAATGGTTTACATCTTGTGGTGAACCCTCTGTATTTACTCTGGTGAAGTCTTCTCTTGATTGTTGACTTTGACACACATACACCTACCTCCTGGAGAGTGTTCTTGATCTGGCCAACTGTTGTGAAAGGTGTTTTCTTCACCAGGGAAATAATTCTTCGGTCATCCATCACAGTTGTTTTCCGTGGTCTTCCGGGTCTTTTGGTGTTGCTGAGCTCACCGGTGCGTTCTTTCTTTTTAAGCATGTTCCAAACAGTTGATTTGGCCACACCTAATGTTTTTGCTATCTCTCTGATGGGTTTGTTTTGTTTTTTCAGCCTAATGATGGCTTGCTTCACTGATAGTGACAGCTCTTTGGATCTCATATTGAGAGTTAACAGCAACAAATGCAAATAGCACACTTGAAATGAACACTGGAGCTTGTATCTGCTCTTTGTAAATGGGATAATGAGGGAATAACACACACCTGGCCATGGAACAGCTGAGCAGCCAATTGTCCCATTACTTTTGGTCCCTTAAAAAGTGGGAGGCACATATACAAACTGTTGTAATTCCTACACCGTTCACCTGATTTGGATGTAAATACCCTCAAATTAAAGCTGAAAGTCTGCAGTTAAAGCACATCTTGTTAGTTTCATTTCAAATCCATTGTGGTGGTGTATAAACCCAAAAAGATTAGAATTGGGTCGATGTCCCAATATTTATGGACCTGACAGTATATAGTAAATAAAAAGTACATCTGTGTTCACATTTGAATGTCTAAAGCAAGTTAAAAAAGCCAGCTTCCAGCTCAGAGTTCCGAGAAAAACAGTTATTACACTGCATTCTGGGAAGTTGAGCTGGGACACACAAATATAGCCACAAATGCCTCGCTCTTCATTCCGCAGCCATTATCAAACATGACTTCCTTTAAGCTTATGCATGCTGTATTACACAGCTTTAATGCAAAGCCAAGGTTGGAATAAACACAGGCTGAGTATCCAATCCATGTACAGCTTATATTGTATTATTACTCATGCTAATATCTGTAGTCATAAAGGACCTTTGATAAAGGAGGACTGGAACGTAGCTGTGTGATAGGGGAGCACAACAGTATAACTTTACCTCCTGTATAGACACCATCATAATAATTGTTCCTAAAATTGGATATTAGAACATTGGCTTTACCATATACTCCATTTCTTAGAAGGGAGCTTTCCCACCTATTTTTGAGGCTTCTCTATCACTTTATCTTTTAAGATAACGTATTTTAATTGTGCGTGTTTTAAGTTGGGATTTCTAAAATAATTATAAATAAGTCATATTTTATTAATATCTTTTGTTTACCTATGATTAATTTCGGATGAGGACTGCTAGTTAATGTGTATGCTTTCCTGTTATTTGTTAAATATGTTTGCACATATATAGCCACAAGCAGTAATCTTTCTGTTATATTTGACCTACCCATTCTACTACATATATATATATATATATATATATATATATATATATATATATATATATATATATATATATATATATATATATATATATATATATATATATATATATATGTGTTAAGTAAGTATTTTTCTTTTATATTGATTCCGGACCTCAGCCAAATGTCGCCGAGCATCCAGTGCTATTTCGGACACTATAATGTTGTCATTTTTGTGTAATGTTTCCAAAAGCTTTGATAATTAAATGTATGAATCTAATGTAATATATGTCTGGAGACCTCCTGCAACTAAATTCATCATATGATTCCTGAATCTTTGCGCCCTGGGGCACATCCGTCAGTCGTGGTAGAATGTACCTATTGGCCCTTACTCTCTCCAGCACAAATATGTCACTTTTAATGAGTTTATCCAAGACTTCAGGACGAAACTGCTGAGCTTACATATATACTGTATATTTATAATGTATTTTCCAGTGTCACCCTGGAATAGACTTAATTTCTTAATTAGATGCTCTCTTCCCCCTATCCTGAATATTGTATATTGCTTTGCTTCATCCTGGAAAGAAATATCCCCCAAAATAGTGTGAAACGTGTAGAAATCTGATTTATGATTAAACCCTGATTCTGATCAAAATGGGCTTTTTATTTTAAAGCTCTCTGGATACAGGCAATAATTAAAAATGATGGCAGTGTCCCTCTAATGCAATATTTGCCTATCTTTGGTTTGAGGGAAGATAACCCCAGATACAAAATGAGCCATGAATATAATGTTTATTATAATGTGTATTCAGACAGCTCTTCCTTTCACATCATAATAATGCTGCCTCTTCCATTCACTTAGTGTTTGCTAATCTTCATATTGTACTAGCTCTTACTGTGTTTGTAACACTTCTGCCTAAACAAAGCCTTGAATACAATAGGTTTTTATTTTGTGATAATGACACTTAATCATATGTTTTATACAGTGGACTTCTGTGTTTAACTGACTTGCGCTGCGCTTTGAAGCTGCGATTTTCATTGAAATATATTCCTCTGTAGTGTACAATTCTGTCGTGAGCGTCTGTATAATTGATTCAGGGCTTATATAAATGTGCAATAAAATGAAGTAGTTGCAGAACACAAAATAATAGAAACATGATTGAATTTGCAGTCCTACTTTATGATGGAATGAAATGAATGCAAACTATCAGCAGTACATTCTTTTTGCACTGATTTAATATCAAAGGATGTAACACTATGTTTCTATTATTTATTTAGCATAGAAGAATTTCCCGAGCAGGGTCAAGCCTCAATTCGTATAGCGGAGTGGTTGAGTTCCTGCCGCTTTACCATGGCGTTTTGTCTTTGATCAGTATTGTGTAAAATTTCAAAGGTTATCTTACATGCTGGTATTTTTTCAGGACATTAAATTGACATTTTAGAAAAGTAGTAACAAAATGAGAGGTTAACGCTGCAAAAAATGTTCCAAATTGTCTTTTAACAGAGTACCAATTTTTTTGGCTGTGAAAACATTTCTTAAATTGCCCTCCCTTAGAGCATGATAATAATGCAAATAAACATAAAAGGCTGCTTTTATCCTATTAGGCCTGGCTTATATAAAGGTTCTGCCTGCTTTAACACTGCTTTGTTCTGCATAAATAAGCACATAATATTATATGTTGCTATCATATTATTAGAAAAAGAGGACTCTATCTGTGTTACATCCTTCATCTGAAATCAATATTTTCATTATAAAGGTACATGTGGATCATTTAAATGAAATAACCTAAAAACAGAACACAAGGAGTTGCTTACACTTTGACTGGTTTATGTAATAAGACACTGATTATCAAACTAATATATACAACCAAATAAGAATGAATGATTTTGAAATGTTTAAGATAAGCTTTGGTTATTAGTAGTCCTAGTTTGTTAAATATAATTTTAAATTCTAGACACTAATTCTCCAACCGTTTTAGAATTTCATTACTAAAAAGTCCTTAATGTTTGCAGTTTGATGACATTCCATAGTATTAACTTTTAAAGGGATATGGAAAGATTTGTTGCATCAGAGTGTATTTGATAATGTCAGTGTGTTGTTGTTTGTTTTTTCACTATTTTATAAGCTCTTTTTTTTTTTTTATCTCCCTGTTAATGCTCAAACTGTTCTAATTGAGCATCCTTAAAGGCATATGTAAGTGAGATGGATTATGAGTGCATCTAATAGAGGAGAATTAGTCATGTATGAAAAATATTTTTTGCATGGAAAAATACCAAAATAAGCATTAAAGTGAGCAAAATATCTTTTAATTTCTTTCAGTTGAAACTTAGGGTTAACACCCTCCAAACCCAGGCTAATCTGGTATACAATTTGAAAAAAATGTTTTGGCCAATCAGTAGGAGGTAAAGACTGAAACATTTGTATCACAATCTGACAGTTGCTGTCTGTTTTTTTCTCTCTGCCTGTCTCCTTATTGGCAATTTCAGGTGAGACACCACCAACCATCATTTCCTTTAGAGGTCACACACTGTACCCTGCAGGGTACACTTTATGTAAGCTTCCTAGGGGTGTGCACATTCACATATCAGTATCTAGCATTTAAATATGTAAGTACCTTCAACTTTTCAATAGAATACTTATTTTTCTACTAATCAGTCAGTAGCTGTTTGTTAGGAAACATTTGAAACCCAGCTCGCTTGCATATCCCTTTAACTCAGCAAATTCTACATGGAACAAAAATCACAAGCACACTTCAAATGGCTATAAACTTGTAGCTGCCAAAGTTGTAAGCATATTCCTTTGTTTTTTTTTAGACCATTTGATATCAAAGGAGGGGGGGGGGTGAAAAATTATTATTAAAAGACATGCATTTTCATGTAGATTGAACCTCTAATTTATAAATGGTTCAGGTAGGAATTTTCCCATACATTTTAGTGCAGTACAGCCAACTCAATGTAAATATATAAATAAATATTTTAGATAACAATAAAAAAAAAGAGTTTCAAATGTAGTTTTAATGATTTCAGTGGCAGAATTTTAGAAGGAATTGTAAAACAAGTATTGGACAGTCACACATATGTCAGTCTAGGCTAATTCACTCTCTAGTGCAGTATTTCTGCCACTTATCTGGTCACTTATTATGTGTCTCTTAAAAAGGGCTTGTGTGGGTCTAAAACATTTCCAGTCTTGTACCTTCCTATATGTGAGCTTAATGAAAGATGTGAGATTGAAAAGAGTGTCGTAGTCAAGTAATTCAAAACAAAGCCATCTTACAATGTATTTTATTTCTGCAACAACAGTCTGTACTTGAGTGGGAAAGTCCTCAAAATAATTTGCTCAATGGGTCAAAATGTGTTTTGCTTGCTGTCATTTTATGCCTAGTTGACCAAGGTAATTGTACCATCGTCTGTGTGGATAATCCCCTGGGCAAAAGTTCTTCTCATGTAGTAGCCTTAACATGTTGGGGCTGGAAATGAACCGGCGGTCTTGATACATATTGGTACCAATGACAAAGTTAGGGGAAGATGGAGTGTCCTAAAGAATCATTTTAGAGAACTAGGTAATAAGCTGAAGGCCAGGACCTCCAAGGTAGTTTTTTCTGAGATGCTACCAGTGCCACGTGCTAGCCCAGGGAGGCAGAAGGAGCTTAGGGAGGTAATGCCTAAAGATGTGGTTCACTAAGGAGGTATTTGGGTTTTTAGAGCACTGGGCTGACTTCTCACTTCGGTACAATCTCTATAGCAGGGATGGAATGCACCTTAATGATGAGGGACCTTTTGTGCTAGGGGATAGGATGGTTGAAAGGCTAGAGGAGTTTTTAAACTAGTAGGTGGGGAGGGGGGACTAGATATAAGTAATGGGGTTGAAAGTGTAGAGGGTATAAGGGATGAATTAACAACTCATAGGGGAGGAGATGGGGAGAGGGGTAGTATAGTCAATAGGGAGGTAGTACGAAGTAATTCAAGTACAGTGGCAGGCACTTCAGAACTACAGACTCATAACATAAGGTGTATGCTTGCTAATGCCAGAAGCTTGCCAGGAAAAAGGGGAGAGTTAGAATTATTAGCAATTAATGAAAAATGGGATTTAATAGGCATTACCGAAATGTGGTGGGATGAATCTCATGACTGGACTGTTAATCTGGATGGTTATAACCTATTTAGGAAAGATAGAGGAAATGGTAAACGAGGAGAAGGGATTTGTCTGTATGTTCAGCCTGAATTTAAGCCTATAGTCAGAGAAGATATTTGTGGTGGACCTAGTGATAAAGTTGAATGTTTGTGGGTAGAGTTAAATAGCGGAGCAGCAAATTCCAAAAGAATATTAGTATGAGTATGCTATAAACCCCCAAATATAGCTGAAAGTGAGGAAATACAATTATTGTTACAGATTGGAAATGTAGCTAAGCATGGGCAAGTTCTAATAATGGGAGATTTTAATTACCCTGAAATAAACTGGATAAATGAGACCAGCAGTTCATCTAAGGGGAGCAGGTTCTTGAGTACACTCAGGGATCATTATCTGGCCCAGGTTATACAAGAGCCCACTAGAAATGAAGCTATCTTAGATTTACTCATCACAAATAATATTGATATAGTATAAAATGTTGGAATAGGGCAACCTTTGGGAAACAGTGATCACAACACAGTCTCATTTGAGATTGAACTAAAAAAACTAAATTTTAAGGGGCCAACGAAAACTCTAAATTTTTAAAAGGGCAGATTTTAACGGTCTAAGGGCAGCAATACAAAGTATAGACTGGGACAGAGAGCTGATAGGTAAAAACACTGAACATAAATGGACAACATTTAAATCCTGACTAGATATACATACACATCGGCATATACCATGTGGGAATAAAAGTAAAATGAGTAAATCCCATCCAATGTGGCTTAACAATGATTTAAAGATCAAGATACGGAGTAAAAAACAGGCATTTAAATTATACAAACAAGAAGGGACAGAGACTGCTTTACGGGAGTACAAGGAAATCAACAAGCCTTGCAAAAGCACGATTAGACTGGCTAAAATAGAAAATGAAAAATTAATTGCAAAAGAGAGCAAGGCTAACCCTAAAATATTTTTTAAATATATTAATGGGAAGAAGCTATTGGAACATTTCAATGTGACACAGGCCGTCTGAAAATTAGTGACCAGGAAAAGGCAGATTAAATAAATAGGTTATTTTCTTCAGTAGACACAAGGGAGGTACCAATGGTTGGGACAATGCAACATAATGGGGCTACACTACTTTTGCCAAATAATTGTTTAACACAGGAAGTAATCCAAAAGAGGTTGGAAAAAAAAAATATTAATAAAGCCCCAGGTCCTGATGGAATACATCCAAGGGTGCTGAGGGAACTGGGTTCTGTAATAGCCAAACCATTATATTACATTTAGCAAGATTCACTCAACACAGGGTCTCTACCAGATGACTGGAAAAAAGCTGATGTGATACCTATATTTAAAAAGGGAGCAAGAGCAAATCCAGGGAATTATAGACCACTGAGCCTCCCTTTTGTAGTGGGGAAGCTTTTAGAAGGGTTAATAAGGGATAATATACAAGAATATGTCTATTTGAACAGGATTATAAGTAGGTGTCAACATGGATTTATAAAGGAAAGGTCATGTCAAACAAATCTAATTCGGTTCTATGAGGAGGTTAGTAGGTACCTGCATCAAGGCAACTCAGTGGATGTAGTCTTTTTGGATTTTGCAAAGGCTTTTGATACAGTGCCACATGGGAGACTATTGTGCAAACTAAGAGATACAGGAATTGCAGTAAATATCTGCTTATGGATTGAGAGCTGACTAAAAGACAGGAAGCAAAGGGTTGTTGTAAATGGAACATACTCCGATTGGACTAATGTGGTAAATGGGCTTCCTCAGGGTTCAGTATTAGGTCCTCTTCTTAACATATTTATTAATGACTTGGAGGTAGGATTGGAGTGTGGTGTCTCCATTTTCGCTGATGACACGAAGTTGTGCAAGGTAATTCAATCTGATAATGACGTGCTTTCCCTCCAAAGGGATTTACATAAAATTGAAGAATTGGCATCTAAATGGCAGATGAGCTTTAATACGAATAAATGTAAAGTTATGCATCTGGGAAGGAAAAATAGCGATGTAATTTATAATCTTAATGGAGCAAATCTAGGTGTATCAGATATTGAAAGGGATTTGGGAGTGCTTGTGGACAACCACCTAGGTAACCGTGCTCAAAGCCAAGCAGCAGCTGCAAAGGCAAATAAAATATTAGCATGTATAAAGAAGGGTAGAGAAGCCAGGGAAGCAAATACATTTCTGCTACTATACAAATCTCTAGTACGCCCTCATTTGGAATATGGAGTACAATTTTGGGCACCACTTCATAAAAAGGACATTTTAGAGCTGGAAAAGGTACAGAGGAGGGCAACAAAACTAATAAGGGGAATGGAGGGGCTAAGTTATGAAGAAAGACTAATCAAATTAAACTTATTTTCTCTAGAAAAAAAGGCGTCTAAGAGGAGATATGATTACCTTATATAAATACATCCAGGGTCAGCATAAAGATTTGTCATGGAAGCTTTTTGTGCCAAGAGGACATCCCTTGAGGTTAGAAGTAAAAAGATTACACCTTAAAGAAAGAAAAGGGTTCTTCACAGTAAGGGCGGTAATCTGTGGAATTCTCTACCAGAGGAGGTGGTGACAGCAGATTCGATAGATAACTTTAAAAGGGCACTAGATTTATTTCTAATTAAAAAGGGAATTCAGGGTTATCATGGATAACAACTAATTCATTAATAGTTAATCCGCATATTGCAGATCAGAGGAGATCTTAAAAGGTTGAACGTGATGGACTGAAAGTCTTTTTTCAACCTTAAATACTATGGGCCTCATTCTATTAGCGGCCGCAGCCGTTGCGGGGCCGCAAGGACCGGCCGCAAGCTATTCGGCTATTCTATTCCCTTACGGCCGGGGATTCCGGCAGGCTTGCGGCCGGTGCCTTGCTATCCCTTGCGGCCGCTCGCGCCAGAGGAAAGCCTTTGATCTAAAACGGCCGCAAGAGTTTCGGCCGTAAGAAATTCCTATTTGCAATTCAATTGCTCCGGGAAACCTCTCTGCAAGGCTAAAAGCGAGCCGCTGCTTACTTGCAGGAAAGAGGTCCCGCTAACACCAATTAAGCACATAAAATAGCTCAAATAAAGCCATCCTGCACTTTGAGTAGACTATAAAGGGATTTTAGGTATTAGAAAAAATAGCACATAATTATCCTATACTCAAATCCGTAAAATATTTTATTTTTAATATCCGTAAAATATCCATGTAAAAAGTCCAGAGTGCTTGGAGCACTTCAGACCCGCCCACGCCGCAGCCGGAAAATAAACAGTTAATTTGAACTCTGGTTTGGGCTGATGTGCAAGCTTGAGAGTGGGTTCCTTTTAATCCTCATGTCCCCCAATATGATCCCTAGCATTTACAGAGCTGTACAGTGCAGGCTTGAATTTATTTTTGCGTTTTTAGATTTCAGAGCTTACGGCCGGTTTCAAGATATGCGGCCGGCCATAAGAGGAGATCCTTGCGGGGCCATATAATTGAATTGCGAGTTAACAGAACCCCCGCAAGGAATCGCAGCCTTACGGCCGATTTACGGCCGCTAATAGAATGAGGCCCTATGTAACTATGTTACCTTTATCCCATAGTTTGCAGTAAAGATGTTGTGTTTGCCAGTAAAAAGATTACTTTCACATTCTCACTCAATTCATCATGCGTAGTTGGATGACCAAGTGCATTATTTAAAATAGATAATGCTTTAAAAGCAATATTGTTGTAATATTTTTCAATGGCTGTGTAAAAGTATGTTTTTTTTTTTTAATTGGCAGGCCATAATACTGTAAGGGATCATTGAATGTAACCTCTAAGAATGTGAGGATTTGCCAGAAGATAAGCAATCATTGGTTTTAATCAAAAATCTCAGCATTGCCTCCCAATAATTGTTGAGATCCTTAGCTGCATTATATCCAGGTTGACTTTTTATTTTTTTCTTCTTTGAAATGTAAGTTCTGGAATGCCTTCTTTTCCAATATAATCCCATTTTACCGACATTAGCTATTTGTTAATTAGTGTAATCACTTTCTTCCACTTTTTCTTCAATATATTGGGATATTCATCTGGAACCTTTTTTTATTGGTACATGCAGCTGCACCTGTTATTTTAACATTAGGCAGTTGTTATATGGTCACATAGTAATTGTGGTCGAAAAAATACTTTCAGTCCATCAAGTTCAACCTTTTTATAGTTCTATTTGATTTTTCAAAATGGTCAAACCAACCAACGATTTGAGTAAAAGTTTTCGATTGGTTCCAGTTTTCTTTCCCTTCGCTAAATATACTCAAAGCTTTGTTGAATCAGTGCATTGCTGTGAGGAATGCGTTTTTGGATTGCAGTCTTCAATCCACACAGAATAGATTCTCCATTTCTGTTATTGCAATACTTCTGTTTCTCGTTGGGGTTTGCAAAACAAAAAGCTGATACAGTTTTAACTTTTTTCCTTTATTTCAACTCTGTGTTTTATGATATACTGTACCACCGATTTGTGCATTTCTACTAATTTTAGAATTGCTATTGCCACATACATGTCTTTATTAAATTACAATTTTGTAATCATCAATCGCTTCTTTTTTTTTTTTTAAGATGCACTGTTTACCATATTCTTCAATTTATCCATATTTACTGTGGTATAATACTGTGGTAGTAAAAATGTATGGTATAGCAAGCAACCCGGTGCCTAGAAGGCAACAGATAAGACTCACTTTTCTTTTCTTCTCTGCCTTCCTTATACTTTTACCATCTAGCAATCACTAGTTTTGGTAGACATCAATTTATTAACAGATATCTATTAAATAAAGGCACACTCATAGGTAGCAGATTCAACATATATCTAGGGAGAATATAAAAAAAAATCTTATTTATCGAATGCTATCTGTCCACAATCCATGAATTGTCCTGCAGCACCACCAAATATATGCAGCATCTCTTTTATGTTCACAAACTCACCATCAGAGTGCGTTAACCGATCAGACCTCTTTGCTATAGCCGTAGGAACACATACAAAAAAATTAACAATTTATAACATGCCTTCCATGTACCTAAACAATGAGATGTTCCTTTTTACTAGGCCTCAGGCATTCTGCCATTCCAACTCAGAAGAAGCGATATTTAGAATGTGTTCCATTTAGCAACATTTTAAGATATCTGTTGACTTATGAGAATGTTATAACATACAGACAAGGAACAAATATTTAGCTTACTGTTAACTAGAAAAAACTCTGTATGTCATCATTATTCATTTAGATCTAAAGAATCTGTTTGTAAGCAGGCTTTCACTTTTGATTACTGAATTTCATAATCATTATAAGACACAATGGAGATACTGGAGTGTAACAAAGGATTTCAGTTGGTTTTGGATGAGTACGTTGGAGACATTCAAGCACACATGGAAGCATGTGGGCTAACATAATGGTACATCCTGTACCTAAATGTTTTAGATGTATTATATATTTTGATGAATGTATTTCATCTGTGGCAACTAGAGGTCTAACTGCATTTTAGTATTATACTAGCGAATTGCCTGTCAAAAAATGACGGCAATGAAATTGTAAGGTAGCTAATGCTGTTTAGTGTGTAATAATGAAATATATAATACATTAATAAATGAATATACTTTACCTATTTTAAAGCATTGTGTGGAAGAGCTGTGAATGTGTTTTGATGTTGCTGCAGCATTAGTGGTGTGGATCTGCTGTGTAAGCGTGCTGAATGTGTGCAGTGTAACACTGTGCGTGCGCGAGCCCAAACCGTTGTCGTGTACTTCCGCATTGGCGTCAAATGGCGAGTAATGTGTGTTATACGTTTGTATCGGAATATCCGTAGGTGTTTTGTGGTGTTTTGCGAGTTTCTTGTGGTGTTTTGCGAGTTTAGAGTGCTGTAGCCTCGTTTTCGTTTTGTTCGGCGGCCATTTTTTCTCTCGCTTCGTTTTTTTTTTAGTCTCTAAACTGTTTTATTTGAAGTAAAATCGAGGTGTAAGTTGTATTTTTGAGGTGCTGGGTGCTCCCTCTTGGTGTAGGTAAGTTTTTTATGTATGTGGTGTGTGTATGTATTGTGTTTTACATTTTGTAATGTTCGCGAGTTGCGTCCGAGTGTTGCGAGTCCGTAATGTGTGTGAACGTGTGTCGTATGTTGTTTGCGAGTGTCGTAATGTGTGTGTCGTACTGTTTGGGTTGCGACGTGAAGTTTGCGAGGGTCGCAGTTGCTGGCAAGGAGCGCCTTCGGCGCTCCATGCCAGCAACTGCGGCCCTCGCTTTGCGAGGTCCTCAGGTGCTGGCATGGAGCGCCTTCGGCGCTCCATGCCAGCAACTGAGACCCTCGGGCAGTGCCCTCGCGAGCCCGCAGCGTTAGCAACAACTCGTACGCTCACAACTATATATGTGATACTTTTTTTTTTTTTTTTTTTTTTTACCGATCGACTCATGTATAGGCTCACTGTGACATGGAAGATCAGCAGCACCTAACTCACAAGTAGGTCATATTCATAAAGCCATGAAATCTCCAGCATTTAGACACCTTAATGTATAACATTTATAATGTTATATATTAAGGTGTCTTAAGGTGTCCAAACATTTACACAATCTTTGGATGCATATACATATGATAATTATAAAACTATCTAAAAACAAAAAACATTGGTTCACTAAACTCCTTTCTGTGCCAGGTAGCCATAGAAAGACTTCACTTGGCATCATTTGGTGCTAGTGCTTTTAATTATCCAGCTCCAGTTCTCTGGAACTCTCTCCCCATAATGGTTTGTGGCACCATCATAGGTGTTTTTAAAATAAGCTAAATACTTATCTGTTTTCCCAAGTCTTTGGGTAACATAATATCTGGGGAACTATTGTAAAGTGTTTTGAGTCCAACTAGGAAAAAGACGCTGTAAAAGTTGTTGTCATTATTATTATTATTGCTGCTAATAGTGCTTTTAACAATTCGTGACCTTTGTTCTAGTGGTCCGCACAACAACTGTTGTAACACATTATGAAACTTAATGTAATTAAAGGACCACTGTGTTCTAGAAATAAACACAGTGAAAAAGAAAACAGGTGCATGTCTGTACTTGATTTATGAATTTTATATATTGTAATACTTGTAGTTATAATTTTAAGCACTTACCTTTATATGTTTCTGCCTGCTGCTCTGTGCTGCATAATTAGGGACTGAGCAGCTGTAGCAGATTTCCCGCCATGTGCTCCACTATTTGACTCTCATCGATCAGGCGTCAGATTTACTCCAGTCAGACTCCAGAGCACACAACAGGAAGTCGGCTGCAGCTGCCTCACCCCAAATTATGCAAAAGGGGTGGAGCTAAGCAGGATAGAGCAAGGGGCAGAAACCTGTAAAGGTAAGAAAGGTAAAAAGTATTGTATGCGTGAGCTGTGAGGGCAGACCTTTACAGGGACTCTTTGGAATGTTTGAGTATGTGAAAGCAGAGAATTTAATCACTTGATGATAAAATGATGTTTAGATATGCAAACAAACACTTAGGTATTTTATTTCGAGATTAAAAACAGGGAAACTTCCATATACCATTAAAGATTATTTACTAATATTACAAACTGTAAACATTATAAATTAAATATAGATATGCATGCACCACCGTATAACAGTGTTTTATTTTTAGAGTACAGTGGTCATTTAATAAAGTGTGTGTATAAAATTATATATATATATATATATATATATATATATATATATATATATATATATATATATAAATGTGGGAACTAAACTAAATCAATAACAAATAATTGTATTAAATCCATATAAAAAATAACTGTTAATCTGAGAATATACAGTACAATAAATCTGCATATGTATTTTTTGGATAAAACCGTAAATATACCAGATCAAAGACCCAAATATAGAAATTTCTCCTGTATTATATAACTTGTCAATAACAGTATGTAAATATCTAGTCCATTATGATTCACAAAAAACATTAATTCATGGCCCAGTTCCCAGATACCTACATTAACAATTCTGGTCATAAATGCAGCAATGGTCCAATAGAGGACAATAGTGAGCATATAATCCTCCATCACATTGTTGTTTCTGTACAGAAGAGATTGCAATTTGTAGTTATTTTAGTGTAGGTACTCTGAGATTAAACCTATAATATGTAGTTTTCTGTGCAGAAATGAAATATGTTTTTGCTGATTTTTAAGTCTTCTTTCCTGTATTCAGATTGTAATATAGAATCATAATTGGATATTTTTGTAAGTTTTATGTTCCTTATAAAGTCCTACAAAACCAATCTGAGCTGACACAAGCTTATCATATTAACTGGCTTTTGATTCTCCTTCAACAGCCAAACAGACATATTATTACATATCGATGAAATGGAACTATGCACAGTGGTTTATGTCAACACTACTAATTACAGCAGATTGGTTTTCATTTCAGTCAAGCATATAACTGCAATGTCCTACCAGTATGCTTCAGAAAACATTTGTAAATATAATATCATGTAATTAGGATTGTATGGGTAATATATTACTAGCGACTTGCCCGTCAAAAAATGACGACAATAACATTTTAAGCCAGGCAATGCTGTTTGCCACACAATTCAAGGCTATGGGCCCTCTGAGCACCTTCAGCGCTCCTCGCGAGGCCCGCCTTTGTAGCTCATTGCGAGCCTCTCCCGCCGTCTACTGTATAGGCCTTGGCAACCCACAACTTTCATGGTTCTCAATGTTCACCTTCGGCACTCATCATGTGGCTCGCAATAAGCGCCTATGGCACTCATTACGAACTTCTCCCCAGTCTCTGACCCCTGTATCTGTATCCCCCCTCTCTGTGCTTTGTGTCTTTTTTTGTCCCCTCCCGCGTCTCTTTTCGGCCGTCTCTCAGTCTTGTGTCTGTCTCCACCCTCTCTCTCCCCTATGTCTTTCTCCTCTGTGTCTGTTCTGCAGTTTTGAGTGCCGTTGCTTGCATTGTTTGGCTAATTGTTACTGGCTTTGGGGTAGTTTTTACTGCCTTCGGCATCATTTTGATTTGTTTAAGTTTTTTAGTCCGCCATTGATTTCTCTCTTAGCCGATTTTCGATCTCCGAAAAACGGCAAATATGGCTCAAATTAACTTGCAACCTCACTTGCAGGTGCCCTGGCTCTCTCCCTGTGCGTAAGGTATTTTATGTGGTGGTATTTCGAGTTATGTGGTTCAGCCGTTAAAGTCATAAAGTATTGCTTGCCATATGATCAGCACGAAACAGCTGCAATGATTAAGCAGGACTCAGCGTGTAGCAAAGTCCCGTGGGCCTCACCATGAGCGCCTGTGGCTAAGTTCTGCGTGCCTCCACCCCCGCTGGGGGCTGGTGTCGAAGGTATTGGAGAGTTGTGCTGCTGCTTCAGTAGTGGACACTGTCCAAAGCTTGTCCTATAGGTATAGATACAAAAAAGGTAGGGGTAGAAGAAGCACAGGTTCTCCTGGTGCAGGTCACTACAATATATTGGATGGACAGACATTATTCATATGTAACAGTTAATCTACCTCATGGATAGGAGGTATATTTTGCACTTCCGTCACTTGGACGTAAATGGTGGGTAGGCTTGAGTAGTCCCTTCAATCACTTATACCAAACTGGTATGTTCTTTAATAGAAGCAATCTTACGTCAAAGAAAAAAATATATATATACATCAATATATAGTTTACACCTCGTTAAGTCCCTTCACCCAGCCATGATAATAATAATAATGTTGGAGGGGGTTAATTGCTAGGTGGCGTCGCTGGTGACATCACACGCCAGAGACCCGCAGCTCCATGCTTGGCTGGTTGGAGAGCTGGTGAGAGAGCTTAGGGACAGCAGTCAGGACCGGATCACTATCTAGTAAGTACGGGGTGATACATAGCTAGGATCATTTGATTTATGTAACCAGAAATTAGATTGGGTAAATTACTGCGGCACTGGTGGGCGGTAGGGGAATTTTACCATGAAAAGTGGGTGGTAGGTATTGAAAGGTTGACGACCCCTGGTTTAGATCCATGTGGATCATTAGTAGGATAATCATCCTGATGTCAGCTTCTATTATTAGGTGTATTTGTGCTGCCTCAACAGATATTGCACTCTATAGAGAAATGTAATAGGTTATTACTCCTCTGCATTAAATGGTAAGTGTAAGTGGAGATGTATTAAATATTTTGGGTGTCTATTTTCTATTTTGTTCATTAAGGCAGTGGTTAGAAAAAATTGTCTTGATTTTTTTTTTAAATACTTCTAGGACTTTTATAGCGTGGAGAAGATTTAAGATATTAAGCACTCCTATATTTTATATTTTTGTTTATTTATGTGT